>BPLR01002958.1:0-55006 GCA_021605095.1 Caerostris extrusa
GCCGCAGACCGGACGTACTAGATTCGTCGTAGACTCGAGAACTCAAAATCTCGTCCTTGGGATTGAGCTGCACTTGTGAATCAAATTATCTACAATTTCCCTTTTTTTTGTAAATAACATATAACCCCAGATAGATAGATAGATAGATACAGATACCTCTGTATCTATCTATCTATCTATATATATATATATATATAATGCTTTTAAATAAAAATTACAGTATTCCCAAGAAGCTGAAAGTGGCCCTCTCTTCTTGAAGTCGTTTATAGGTCTAGTATAAGCCGCATTGACGTTACAGATAGCTTTAAAAATATACCATTAGCTACTACGATTCGCTGCCAAAATGGTAGTGGTAATAATTCCTGTATACATTACTAATTTTTACAGAAACTGTGTACTTGCAGATAAATTTTAATAAATTTTTACTTAAATGGTTAGTATCATACACTAGAGTATGTTGCTACAATCATAATTTTCTTTTCTGTGCATGATATCTTTTACAATATATAGAATCTAAGAGAAATATCATAAAAGAAATATTAGAATAAAAGGAGTTTTTAAGTTATATTCAATACTTATAAGTCCTTTTGTTTTTGCCGAAAAATAAAGAACTTTTGCAAAAATATCTTTATTATTTCTCGATAGTTTTGATTTTTTAAAAAACTATAGTTTTTCTTTAAAACTCAAAACGCGTTGTAACTGCAAACATATTATTAATTTCGAAAAACAGTTTTATTTAAACTCTGTGTAGCACATTTTCTAAATAACGCGCAGTAAACAGGAAAACGGTTTAGAAGATAGTTGTTTGACTGACAAGTCTTTGACGGAAAATTGATTGACGAGTGTTTTAAGAGAAGATAGACAAATGTTTGCTTGACAAGTGTTTGACGTAAAAGATTGATAATTGTTTCATTGACAAGTGTTTGAAAAAATGATTGACAATTTTAAGAAAAGATTAATAATTGTTTGATTGAGAATTTGAATTAAAGATTAACAATTATTTGAATGACAGTTAGAAGAAAAGTTTGACGAAAAGATTAATAATTGTTTGATTGACGAGTGTTTGAGAAAATATTGATAACTGTTTAATTGGCAAGTGTTTGAAGAAGATATTCTCAATTTGAAGTAAAGATCGATAATTGTTTGATTGACGAGTGTTTGAAGGAAAGATTGTTAATTATTTGATTGACGTGTTTGAGGAAAAGGTTGATAACTGTATGATTGACAGTTTAAAAAGAAAAGATTGATAATTGTTTGATTGACAGTTTAAAGAAAAGATTGATAATTGTTTGATTGATTAGTGTTAGAAGAAAAGATTGATAATTATTTTATTGACGAGTGTTTGAAGAAAATATTGATAACTGTTTAATTGGCAAGTGTTTGAAGAAGATATTGGCAATTTGAAGTAAAGATCGATAATTGTTTATCTATGTTTGAAGTAAAGATTGATAATTATTTGATTGGCGTCTGTTTGAGGAAAAGGTTGATAACTGTATGATTGGCAGTTTTTAAAAAAGATTGATAATTGTTTGATTGAAAATTTGAAGTAAAGATTCATAATTGTTTGATTAAGAATTGAAGTAAAGATTGACAATTATTTGAGTGACAAAATGGCGAACGAAATAAAAAGTGCTTCAAATAGCCGAAATGACCGTTTTTGAGACGACATGAAAATCGACTATTTCACGTATCGTAATAGAAATTCGCCAACTTATATCATTTTTCTGTCTGTATAAATGTGACATTTAAACCATATTCAATATTTTTGCAAATCCTGAGAGTGCTGTTTTTTTTTTTTTTCTATTCAGAACCTTGTTGTTAATATCATTTTTCTATCCAGGTTGTCAGAACTCTTGAAATCCGAAGAGGACGCCTCCATGAAGGAGTCCTTCGTCTTCGAAAGAGGCTCCTGAATCCAGGGACGAGCGCATGCTCAGTAGATACAAGGAGCTGGAAGATGCAGAAAGAGGAGAGCGCGAAAGTGGCGGGAGGAGAAGAAGGGCAGCAGTTTTGGCAAGGCAGCAGCAGCCTTTTCATCATGTAATAAAAAAGAAGAAAGTTTTATCTAATAAATAAAGTACACTCATCCCAATTCTCTCTGCACTCTTTTCCTCACTCATTCGGCAAATACAAAGCGTGCATTCCATAATTTAATATTAAGAGAAGTTAAAGCTGCCTTGTTTTCTCTCATGTTGTTATCAGAGAAAAGGTTTGTTAAAAAAAAAGTCTCTCTTATTTGGCACCATTAGTTCTTCGGAGGTGCTTTAGATAAAAATTTAAAATTAGCCAAATTTTCAAAGTGAGATACGTTTCACTAGAAATGGGTAACCTTTACCACCAAAATCGAGGTGGAAATGTTGTTGTTTATTTGCATTAAAATTTCGTCGCCAATATCGCCAAACTCGCCAGATGGAAAGTTTAAATATGCGGCATAAATGATTGAAGCAGAGTTAGCATAAAAGAATAAGCTTTCATTAGTTGCATCTATTTGCTATAGTTAACATAAAAGAAGGTTAATATATACAAAGTTGATTATGTAAATGAATGAATTTACAATTCATATTTTCCGATTAAAATCAATGATATATCAAAATATAAAAAATAACATTAAAATTTTTTTTTATCTTATTGTGCTTTGGACGTTCGTAATTATTTAATGATGATATTCTAAAATGACGGACTGGAACTGCACACTATGATAAGTTGCCCTTATTCGCACGGCAATCAAGATATCCTGATCTTGCACTCTTTTTTTATGGGGTTATATTAAAAATCTTGTTTATGAATCACCATTGTCGAAGAACTTAAAGAAAGCATCAGTGTTGCACTGTTGATAATGTAAAAAAACTGCAATATTTGTGGGACGAACTTGATTAGAGATTAGGTGCTTGTTGTGTTGCGAAAGTTTTGCACATGAAATATTTGTAATAAAAAAGGTTTAAAATGTTTTTTTCTATTTTTGCATTTATCATTGAATGTATTATAGTTTTGTAAATATAAATTTTTTTTAAAATAAGGTCATTTATTTATGCTAACTCTATACTTATGATATGCTTATTACAAAGCAAAAGCGTTTCCCATTTCTGGGTATATAGGAAATGCAAGTCTTGATTTATTGACCTAAAATTAAAGATTAATTATTGATTATTAATTACTGATCTAAACTTGAACAGGTATTTCATGTGCTTTTAAAAAGAAGAGGTGTTCGATGTTTTGCTCGAGAGAGCAAATTAGAATTTTGAGAATTTTTATTTAAACTCGATCGTTTGTTTATGTTTTAATATAGAATATGTTTATGAGGTTGAGATGGAAATTAGCACGAAGAAAAAAAAAAAAAAAAATTATGAAAATGAGTTCGTATTAAATTTTCTGGTATATTTGTTGACAAAGTTGATAAATTTGTAGTAGAATTTCACCACATTTAGAAATAATTTGGTCTTCCGTTTTATTACAAGAATAAAGTTATTCCCCTAGTGGGAGCCTGTACAGCACGCGTCCCCGAATGGTGGATTGGGAAATGACTCCCTCGGTTTTCCGTTGGGTGGTGGGGGGGAAATAAAATACCTTTCACGGACCAACAGGTAGAAGTCCAAAATCTCGGGGAAATGTCAACCCCCTCCTCCTTATGATGCCAGAAGTCTGCATCAGACTGCCATTATAATTCCTTGCAAATTCAAATGCAAATGTCCTGATAAAATCTAAATTTATAATTCCTTCTAAGGTCAAAACTAAATTCCAAATTACAGAACTAAATGCCAACAGAAAAACAGCTACTGCTCTCACAAGATGAAGGATTAAGCACCACAAAAATATGAACATTTCTGCTGATGGCGTTAGAAGATACCAAAACTGTGGCAACTGTCCTGATGTCGAGCTTACTCCTTGTCATGTCTTTGATGGTCCAGCTGTTGCAACCGCCGTAACTTGTCTGGACCTCCTCTCGAAGAGGATTTATACTCCGAGTTGGCAATCAAAATAGTCAATATTATTCGAGAGCACCACGATATTTGATTTTCTTGTACTCTTCAGGGGATACGGCAATACGACGACAACAGCAAAGCGTTCCTCCCAAACAAATCAATAAAGTAAACAATAATAACTTTGAACACACAGCATATAAGGTCGATGTACTTCATCTATCCAAGTTTATTCCAATATCTTTAATAAACAGTCATAATCGTTTCAAATTCTTCAATTCATAGATCATTCAAATTCATTGAAAAACACTCAATATATAAAAAAGAAAAAAGAAAGAATGAATTCATCATTAAAAAAAAAAAATAACCTCGAGTAGATTTTTATGGAAAATAATTTATTTTATTGTTAATAGAGCTCTCAATTTATACAGAAAAAGAAAAGAAATTGGAAGGTTATTGTCTATAAAAACGCGTTCAGTTACTTTTATAGTAAATTGATAAATACAATTAAGCAATAATCAGCCCAGATTCAGGGGACCTAGGTCTTCTGTAAAACCAAAATTGTTTCATAATTTTGAATCATTAATGTTGCAAATCTGAAAGGCCCAATGCAGTAGTTTTTAACAATTTATTATTATATTTTTTAATATTAACAAGATAACTCAATTTATACAGAAAAAGAAAACAAATTGGGAGGTTATCCTCTACAACAACGTGCTCAGTTACTGTTAAATCGATAAATACGGTTAAACAATGATAAGTCCAAATCCAGGGGGATCTAGGTCTTCTGTAAGACCGAATTTTTTAATAATTTTTGAATCACTGATATTGCAAAGCTGAATAATACAATGTAGTATTTTTTAATATTGTATTTTTAGTATTTATTTATTATTATATTATTTAATGTTTAGAAGAGCGCTCGCTAAATACTGAAAAAAACAAAGGTGGGAGGTTATTCTCTGTAAAAACGTGTTTAGTTAATTTTAAATCGAAAAATACGGTTTGAACAATGATATGCCCTGATACAGGCGAACTAACTCTTCTGTAAGACCGAAATTCTTTCATGATTGTGAATCATGATGTTACAAAACTAAACCGCCCAATGTAGTAATTTTAATATAGTATTTTTTTAGTTTTATTCATTTTATATTTTTTAATATTTAATAGAGCATTCAATGGATACTGAAAAAGTAAACAAATTGGGAGGTTATCTATGTAAAAACATGTTTAGTTAATTTTTTAAATCGAAAAATACGTTGAACAATGATATGCCCTGATACGGGCGAGCTAACTCTTCTGTAAGACCGAAATTCTTTCATGATTGTGAATCATGATGTTACAAAAGCTAAACCGCTTAATGTAGTAATTTTTAATATGGTATTTTTTTAGTTTTTTTATTCATTTTATATTTTTTTAATATTTAATAGAGCATTCAATGGATACTGAAAAAGTAAACCAATTGGGAGGTTATCCTCTTTAAGAACGTGTTCATTACTTAAAAAAATACAGTTAAACAATGCTAAGCCCAAATCCGAGGGCCTAGGTCTTTGTAAAACCGAAATTCTTTCATAATTTTGAATCACTGATGTGGAAAAGCTAAAAAACACAATGTAGAATTTTTTTAAAATGTTTATGTGGGGTTCTATGAATTTAGAATAATCAAACTTTATAAATATTTGATATTATTTAAATTTTTTTGAAAATTTATTATTTAAGTAAATTAAAATAATTAACAAAATTTATAAATGTCCAAACGAAAGGGAGGCTTATTATTTTGACTGGATTTTAAAAATGTCTTAAATCTTTAGTTGATAATAGATAAATACAATATTGTTAAGAAATAGGAAGATATAAATCATTTTTATATTCATAGCTGAAAACTAGATAATTTGTTATATATTTTATATGCATTCACAAATCAAAATTTTGTGTTTGTACAACTTCTAAAGAATAAAGGTTTTTGTAGAATGTTTTTATCCTTTTAATTAATCGTCCTCTTTTTTTAATTTTAATCTTTTCATCGTTATCATTACAAATATTCATAAAAGGTATAATCCAATCCAATTTGGAAAGCCTGAGGAGTCTTTCATCATCATGAAAATAAAGCTATTAGTTTGAAGTGCCTAAGCAGTTTATCTTTATCTGTCTTTTTTCCCTTTATACTTTCTCTATTAAGGGCCTGAATGGTCGAGTAGCTAGCGCTCGGTACCACAGGTTTCGAGTTCGAGTCCCGGCGGGGCCATGGATGTTTGTAGTGGTTCGGAATCCACTTTAAACCGTAGGTCCTGGTCCTAACAGGATCGTAGAGCGTTGCGGGGGCATTGTTACTCCGCGTCCGTATCTTCAAGTTACACGCGCCCCCTGGGTAATGCAAAGTGAGTAACGTCCTGTGCAGTGCTTGCCTTCAGGCATCCAAGACCAAGCTGTCTAAGTGTTTGCCAGCTGCATTAGAACAAAAAAAAAAACTTTCTCTATTAATAATGCATTGTTACTTTCTCTAGTAATAACGGAAAAATCTTTTATAAATGAAGAACATCAAAGTATTACGGGTGAATATTAAAGTCACAAATTGATATGACAGATTTTAAGAAAACATTCAAAGGGTACTAATACAATATATATATATATATATATAGGCAAAGTGAGTAACGCCCTGGCACTCGGTGGCATGGGTTTCGTGATTGAGTCCCTGAAATTGCCGTGGATGCTTGTAGTGGTTCGGAATGCACTTTAAACTAGGTTCCTGTCCAGTATGACTGCATAGAGCTTTTGGGCATGCCAGGCTGAAAGCAATACTTGTCTCTAAAATCTGCCAGTAGGTAGACAGCCTTAGCCGACCATAGGTTTGTTGTGCCAGTGAAGAAGAATATATATATATCCTGTTTTGTAAAAAATGCAATATTATGAAGGAATAACGGGATTGAACTGAAATTTTCAGCAAATGATAATTATGTGTTATGTAAATTATTAAGATGCCAAAATCACCCCGCATGAGTGGGCTGAGCAGCCCTGATGATGATGCTCATCATGATGGCCGCTTTTTCGTGTTAGAAGCTATCCCATGAATGTTGCCTTTCGTAATGCATTATGGAGTGTCATAGCGGACGAACAGTTTTTTTTTGAACTGCTACTGAAATCTTATAAATAGAATTTAGGGCGTTGAAAATAGTCTATCGCTATCTGCTAGTGGTAAACGTTAGGTGAGATGTAATAAAAGCCTCTTCGATGAAAGAGGGCGGTAATTTGAAAAGGGGAGAATCATTGGCCTTTGAAAAGGAAGATTTTTATATCGTACAATAGCAGCTCATGTGCAGCGTAATAGAAGCACTGCAATGACAGTGTGGATGCAGTGGAGTACCGGCGAGAGACGGACATAGCATAAATTCGGAAGTGGACGCCGAAAGGCGACTTCAAAAAAAACCTAGAGAAACCTGGTCCGCATGGCACTGACGGACCGTACAATTTTAATTAAACAGTTGCCAGAACTTTGATCAACTGCTACAGGTGTATCACTGTGTCTGGCTTCGTCAATTCGTCGACGTCTGATGCATCGTGGACAGCGTGCGAAAACTCCTTTTATACTACTGTGCCGGAAAAGTAAGACCAATTTTGTTTTTCAAAAACTGATTATTTACTCTTCAAATTTATTTCATCGCCTTCAAAGTAATCCCCTCCGGACACAACGCATTTATGCCGACTTTTTTTCAATCTTCAATGCACGCTAAAAAGTCATCGGCAGGATGGCTTCGAAAAGCGCTCGCGATTCACGTTGAATCTCTTCAATCGATTCAAAACGGTGTCCCTCAGAGTGGTCTTTTAAGTTTAGGGAATAGCCAGAAGTCACACGGTGGTTGTGGAACAATATGGGGTGTATACGGTGGTTGTGGAACAATATGGGTTTCATTTTTGGCGAAAAAGTCACGAAGAATCAATGCAGTGTGAACTGAAGCATTCAGTGTTTTCAGTACCCATAGAGATTTTAAGTCCAAAATGGAATTGACCGATCCTTTTGAAATTCCAACATCATCAGCAAGGCCATCTAATTGTAAATGGACGGTTTGAAAGCCCCAAATCGTGAGCTTCGTCGGTTGAGGTTGATGGTCGACCAGAGGGCACTTCGTTTTCAACGCGTTCTCTGCCTTCTTTGAACTGTTTATACTACTTGTAAACATTTCTTTCCGATATAGAATGCTCACCGAATGTCTTCTGCAACATTTTATACTTTTCCACAAACAAAATTCAATGCAAGTTCTTTGCTCTGTTAATTCAGGCATTTCAAAAATTCGCCGGCAATAAGTTTTAGCGTCTCATAAAGCCAAGCGTAAAAAAAAAAAAAAAATTTAATTAAATAAACCCCAGGAATTTTAAATTGAAAATTGGTTTTACCTTTTTGCACACAGTTTGCACGCTGCATTGTTAGACGCTATGAAGGTGATAGCTGCAATTCGGAATACATTATCGAATGTCATAGAGGACAGACATGGATTGCTATTACTAAAAATGCTACCTGTCCATCCAGGGGTAGCTGGAAGTTCTTTTGCCAGTTCTGCCACCTTAACTTTACGTCACTAGGTTCTCTACATTTCTACAAGAGTCAGAAATTTCTGAAAGAAAATCATCCAAAAATAAAGTTGGTTTATTTAAAAAATTATAAACTTTTATTGTTGAACAGTAATTTTATTTCCTTTAAGGCATAAAAAATGTATAGAATTTCAGAATTTATATGTACTATAACATGGAAGATTGTCGTTGCTGTTTCTTTTCCCACAGGGTAGACATTAATGTCTAGACCAAGTCCATGAACCTGTGTAATCTCACGGAAGTGAGGACAGCTTATGCTGTGATAGAGCACTTGTAGGTAGAAGTCTGACTTGATTCCGTGGCTCTGAATTTTTTTACGGAGTAGGGTTGTCAGTCATACACCCAACGCTCTACAGTCATATTAGACTGGGACCTAAGGTTTAAAGTGGATTCCGAGCCACTATAAATATCCATGACACCGTCAGATTCGAACCTGAAGCCTGTGGTAACAAAGGTCACAGTTCTAGCCAATTGGCCAATAGGTCTCTCTGTTGTGATGGATCACCCGTAGAAGTCTAACTTGGCTCCGTGATGCTGACTTTTACAGGGTAGGGCTGTGAACCCTACACCTAACGCTCTGCAGTCATATTTGATTGGGACCTACGGCTTAAAGGGATTTCGATCCACTACAAATATCCATGCCATGATTGGGACTCGAAAAATGCCTCTAACCTGTGGCACCAACAGCTAGTCACTTGGCCATCAGGCCCTGCATAGAAGATTAAATGATTTAAATCTCCCTAATTTTTTTTTCTTTATAAAGACAAACTACTTGTAGTTTATGCTTCATTATTGGTAAAATCTCAGGCTATAGTCATTTAATTTCTGTATGAATATTGTTTCTTGATACTAAGAGAGTTCGGGGTTTATTTATTGAAACTCATCAAATCTTACAGAGGCCTTTGTGCAGAAATGATTGAAAGCTGAGTTTTTCAAAATAAAATTGATAATTTTGAACTCATAATATATGTATTTTTATTCTAAATTCCACAAATCTTAGGTACAATTTTTAAAAATTAAGAATACAATAATGCAATTATTAAAAGAGTTATATAAATTAAATATTTGAAAATCCTGGAATGAATTGGCTTGCATTTTCTCAAGTAGAAATAAATTACAAGCTTTATCCTTCTATTAAAAAAAATTTGTCAATATGGCAACCACTCAACTGAAGACGTAAAACGATATTCTCGTCCGTTGCCATGGCAACTTCAATGAACTTCGTAAAAACCGAAATATTCACAATGTTGCAGTTATTTGAAAATCTACTTTACATGTGTTTTTAAAATAGAAATTTGGCATAGTATTGTATGGAGGTGAATTTCTTTTTAAAGAAATAAATTTTGAATATATATTTTAATATATATTTTTATTTGAATAAATAACTTTAATATGCATTTTTATTTGAATATATATTTTTATATTACTTAATAAATTTTGAATTTATATTTTATTATCGAATATGCAGATACGAAACAATCAAGCAATAACTTTATTAATTCATTTTAATTTATTTATTTTTTTTTTGGGATAAGAGGTCTATTTGATTTAAGAGCCACATGAATACTCAGTAACAAAAGCGACAATACTTTTGTCCTGGTCTTTTATCTTGTAACCAAAGTAAAATTATATTTTTAAATAAACAAACAATGTTAAAATGTGCCCTGTAGTAAAGATCAAGACATAGTTTCCCCAAACACTAAACTCTCACGTCGTAAAACGTCAGCCAATTAGAAGGCAAAATAGATAGGAGTTTATTTTCCCGATTGGCTGGCATCAACAGCGTACGATTTTAGTAACCTGGCCTTAACACTTGTTCTAGTATAAGAATTAAAAACAAATTTATCTTTGTAAAGCAAGAGATTTGTCTATGGGTGTGTATTTATTATCAGGGCTGATGGCCGAGTGGCTGGCGCTCTGGCCCTCGATAACACAGATTTCAGGTTCGAGTCTTAGAGGCGTGTTCGGAATCCACGTTAAAGCGCAGATCCCGGTCTAATATGACTGCTTTACGTAAGGCTAACAATCTTACCCCGTAAAAAAGAAAAACGGACAGGGGCAGATGACCTTGGCCCATCCTGGAGATACTGCGCAAAAAATGACGGAAAGAACTTTAATTAGTTCTTTTTAATCAAATAAAAACTGTAACTTGAGCGTCTTTTAATAATGCAGTAGATAACGATAGCATTTTCATAATATTGTTATAATAATTCAAAAAAAGTGAATAGAAGTATCATTTTTAATACGCTTTTATTAGCTTCACCTGTATGTTTGTATGTATGTATGTATGTATGTAACTGACTTTTTCCCCCTGAGATCTATTTCTCCTCATATACACTATTTAAGCTGCAAAGAAACATTTACAGGCATCTTTCAGAAAGAAAACAGTTGGTTCTTTTTAATACGCTATTATATTAATTTCACCTGAATGTTTGTTTGTAACTGACTCTTTGGGCTCGATTTTGCCCTACTTTAAACAATCAGATTTAATTTAAACGTTGTAGACTTATCAAGGACCGACGACACTAAAAATATTTTGATAAGTTTATTATCTCATCATGATTTAAGATCGCCAGGATGAGTGATTTTATTTTAACTTATGAAGAGCAATTTAACCCATGTAGAATGAAAGTATTCAGTAAAGACATTCAAACCTACGTGGGACAATGGATGACGCGCCTAACTACGGATCAGGAGATTCCCTGTTCGAATCCTGGCTGGCTTGACATATTCGCATTTAGCCTTTGTTTTTACTCACAATTACAATTTACACCTCATTTAAATATTATAGTTTAAAAACACTAAAAAACATGTTTTTAGAGTTAAATCAAACTAAAAAGTAAAAAAATTAATTAATAGTTAAAAAAAAACTAAAAAACACGCTTTAGCGTTAATCAAACTAAAAAGTAAAAAATAATTGTTAACATAAGAATAAAAATGACTAACGAGAAAATGAATGTCATTGTTCTAAAAGCGTGGGGTGCTTTTGTATGACATTTTTAAACTAACTCTGCATTTTCGGAATGAAACTAGTGAAAAATTATAACGATTGATATCGAGCACCCCACGCTTTTAGAATAGTGACATTCATTTTCTCGTCAGTCATCATTTTATTCTTATGTTAACAATTATTTTTACTTTTTAGTTTGATTAACGCTAAAAGCGTGTTTTTTTTAGTTTTTAAACTATTAATTTATTTTTATAAACACATTGCTTTGTAACTTATTTTATAACACTGTCAATGTGTGATGTTTTGTTAAAAAATTATTGTACCTTTTTCATGCATGCATTTTTAATTCCAAACGTTCTAAAATAGAATATGTGTTTAAAAAAGAAACACGTATACACACACACACATATATATATATATACCACGACTTTCCTAAGCAGAATGTATAGGTTATTATTGTCTTCACGTTCATCCTAAAAACATGGTCTCCTGATAGTTCTGCCGGATAGCATTATCCCCTACTTTTTTCCCATTTTGTCGATCCCCCTTTCTCTGCAGGCTGGACAGCATTGAATCTTCCATAAAAGTGCTGCATCAAAGTCGAATAAACTCAGACCAAATGCCTGGTATTGAAACAACATTACTTATTTTGTTGAGAGTGATAGAAAGATTTTGATAACCTTCAGCATGATTGTGCCACTAAGTATTCACCAATTGCTTCCTTTCTACTTTTAATAGCATCTTGAACCCACTCAACCTTGGTTAAATTTGCTATTCAATACTCCAAGTGGTCGATATCTTTTTCCAACGTTGAGATGAGTTACTCAGTTAAAAATAACAGTTGTATTTTGCTCTCTCATCTCGCTTTTGTGTGCAAAAATTGAGACCTTAATTGAAAACCTTTTGATGACCACCCTTGTCATTGTTCAAGAGCAGGGACAAAAGGTCCACTTTTCTTTTCGTTGAAACGGAAGATCCTTCTTCCTACTTGGATGATTTCAATTCATTTCTTTGGAAATCACAGGAGTTTTTTTAATATAAGCTTATTGACTTTGAACAGTTTTTTATTTTTGTGTGTGACGGTTTACTTTAGAAATAAATGGACTTATGAAGAATTACATGTCTCATTGCTAAAAAAAAAATACATTTTACAAAATTTCCACTTACAACATTTAAAAATTAAATTACATAACATTAATTGAGAACCAGTTAATCAATTTAACTTGAATTGCATGTATCGGTGTACTATATCTCAAATTTTGCCTTTTTATTCTAAGATCAAAACATACTTACCAAGAGTAGTAGGTTTGTCGCTCTACGGTCATTTTGTGCACACTTAGCCGGGATCTATAGTTTAAAGTGGATTCGAACCACTAACAAACCTCCATGCCACCGCCAGAATTCAAACCTAAAGCATCCATTACCAAAGGCCAGACCGCAAGGCAATTGGCCATCAGGCCGCCCAACATGCAGTTCGGATGGTACATGCAGCTGTTTATAAACTTGTTGGCAAATGTCCTATGATTATTGTCGAACTATCTATTATTTCCATAACTTATTAGTTTCGAGAAGTTATAGGTGAGGCTTTATTATCAATTTCTTATTTAAAATTACGCGTAATACCAGAAAAATTAAATACTTTTTGTATTATTACTAATTAATTTATAACTAACTCTCTGGTACTTCAGTCGTGGCGGGCCAAAGGCGTCAGCCTACTGGCAGATTTATAGACAGGGGATATTTTTTTTTACAGGGTAGGATTATCATCCTAAGCTCAATAGTCATATTAGACCGGAACCTACGATTTAAAATGGATTTCGATCCACTGCAAAAATCCATGGCTCCAACGAGACTCAATCCCACAACCTGTGCCACAAAGCATCAGAGTTCTAGTCATTCGGCCATCAGGTCTCACTAATTAATTTATAGTGAATACATAATTTCAGTTGCTAATGTTTTCATCAAATTCTGGTCATTGTAAAAACAGATATATGTAGATTCAATGTTATTCAGCTTGTATAAGGAGGTTTTTTGCTGATTCTGATTGGCTGATTTGAACATTCCTCTGTTTAAACTATCAGTGTAGCAACTATAAAGCTCACAATACATAGCTTTCTGCAAGAAAATGATGGAGACATTTTAAGGTACCATTGGCTTAGACGAAGATGCTATGCTGGTCAGATTTAGATTTATTACTTCTTTTTCGGAAGGCCAATGAGCTATTTACGAGGTATATCCTTGCCCATAAAGCTTAAAACCGTTTATTCATACTAAAAATTGTAGACTGAATGGCAAAAATAGAATTTTACTCTTCAATCAGTTGGACACAGGATGCATTACTCTTTTTAGTATTTGTTAACATCTTGCAAAATTGTGTCTTTAACTAATTTGTGTCTCAATTTTACAGTGGGTCTGATTAATATTCAAGACGGCGAAATGGCAGTTGTTTTCGAGTTAGTCTGGAGTTGTTTAAGGTGGGTCCCCCGGATACATAATTCTCATGTCATAGAACATCCTCAATTGGGAAGCCATAATGACCAAAACATCTGGCTTCCAATTGGCTGGGATTCTATGACAGACCAATCTTAAGTTTGGCTATATGATTTGGCTTTGATATTTTAGGGTTTGTGATTGTTTCTGAGGTCTTTATTATACTATTTTTAGTAGTACAATTCATAAATTGCATACTGTCTAAGCAGTTCTGACTACATTCATTGAAGTCTTGACCCTTATTGTCTTGAGTTTATCAGCTGGGTAATCACTGGAAACTAAAATCTCACGTCGTAGGAAGAGATAAAGTTTTGATTTCTGAGGAAGGGGATTTTCAAAGGAAATTCTCTTACATTATGTCTTATTAGAGAAAATCCACGAAAATACCTTCCAGGAAATGTGGCGAACCATGCTAATCGCTTACACATGCTGTCCCATTTACCATCGAGTTACCTGTTTTCTAAAAAGCTCTAACTTCAACTCACGCAGGCTTCAGGTTCGAATCCTGGAAACGGCATGGATGTTTGTTAGTGTTAAAAATCTGCATTAAACTAAATGTTCCGGCCTAATTAGCCTAAAGAGTGCAAAAAAAATGAGAGCGACAAACCAAACCAATACACGCTTTTGTCTTGAAAGGTAGCCTGTTTGTCACAATATTGGCAACATGGAATAGCGCGCACATCGCGACTGCCAGTTTGGGGAAAACATAATCCTCACGTGATCATATACCTCATGTGACTCTTACTTTTTATTGAATCATCAAGAAAATGAGCTCTGTTTTTAACATGAGGCAAATCGTAATTATTAGCTAAACATATGCTATAATAACTTGGCGATGTTTGGCGACAATTTTTACTGTTTCATATTACTATTCTGTGATGTTGGCAAGAAAAGAGAACTACTATTACAACGATTTTAGTAAGAAATGGGTAATTTTTTTTAGCTTTAAATGAATGTGAATTTCATTTTTCTAAATATTTGGCATTTATATTTCAGTAATAAATTTTCTTGTGTGATATTTTCCCTTCACAATGATTAAAAATAAGATATTCCTTTATATAAATATTTTGTAATATTTTATATGATGAGTGCGGCGATAGCTTGGCGATGTTTGGCGACAATTTTAACTTTTGGCATTACTACTCTATGGTATTGGCGTGCAGGGAAGTCTACTATCGTGCAAATATTTTCAAAAGAAATGGAATATATATGTATATATATATATATATATTTTTTTGCTGTAAATAAATAAGAATTTTATTTTTCTAAATATTTGACATTTATATTTTATTTGTAAATTTTCTTGTGTGATATTTTTATCCAAAATGACAAAATAAGGTACTTCATTTACTTACATTTTAGGTTATAATTATAATTACATTTTCTAATGTTTTATTATATTTCATACTGAATGATCAGAGTTATAAACGAAATATCATTCCGTGTATCTATTTACATTTAGTAAGTACATGGTTAAATAAATGTAAGACTTGAAAAGAAGAAATCTCTGGCATTGCTCGGAATGTACAAAATAGCTTTTTCTTCCTCTTCATTAGCGCAACAGCCCATGTTGGGTCAGGCCAGGGCCGTCTGCCTGCTGCCAGATTTCAAGACAGGAGATGGTTTGCTTTTTAAAAGTTAAAGTTGTCAGTCCTACTCCCAAAGTTGTATAGTCGTATTAGACAGGGACCTACGGTTTAAAGTGGATTTTGAATCACTACAAACATCCATGGCACTGGGGGCTCGAACCCCAAGCCTGTGATACCGAGAACCAGACCTCTAGTCAACAGAATAGCTTACGTTTCCTAAATAATTGCGGGCAGTGAAAAGAAGCCAAGTGGCAATACAGTGCCAGTTCTAGTACGAAAAGGATGGGATATGTTTGTCCTAACTTTCTGTTCATTTAGCATAGGGATATTTTATTAGTATTCTATGATTGGCAGCGATGGCCAATAGCAGCTTGATGGCCAATTGGATAACGCTCTGGCCTTTGGAATCACTGGCTTCATGTTCGAATCCTGGCGATGTCATGGATGTTTGTAGGTTCGGAATCCACTTTAAAGCGCAGATCCCGACCTAATTTGCCTAAAATTTGCACAAAAGGAGTAGAACTACAAATAAAACCAAACCAAATTGTTTGGGGATCTGATGGCCGAGTGACGATCGCTCTGGCACTCAGTGGCCAAGTTCTAGTCCCGGCGGTGCCATGGATGTTTGTAGTTGTTCGGAATCCACTTTAAACCGTAGGTCCCGGTCTATTATGATGGTAGAGCGTTGGGCGTAGGACCGACAACCCTACCCCGTAAAAGATAACATCTCCTGTCTTGAAATCTGCCAGCAGGTAGACGGCCTTCGCCCACCATCGGGCTATTGCACGATTGATGATGATGATGAAACACAGAGTTAAATAAATATAAGATTTAAAAAGAAAAACTTCTGGTGTTTCTCTTAATGTACAGAATACTTTAAATTTTCTAAATAAATGCGGGCAAGGAAAAGAAGCCAAGTGGCGATACAGCGCCGATTTCAGTACGAAAACGGAGAGGTTTATCCTGACTTTCTGTTTCTTTAAAACAGCGATACGCGCTCTATTTCATTACTACTACTGTGCACAAAAAGTAAGAGCAATTATTTTATTTTCAAAAAACTCTTTATTTATTCTTCCGAATTTATGTCATCGCCTTCAAAGTAATCCCTCCAGACACGACACACTTATGACAACATTTTTTAAATCCTCAATGCATGCTAAAAAGTCATCGGCAGGAATGGCCTTCAAAACGGGCGCCGATTCACCTTCCAGAGACTCAAAACGGTGTCCCGGAGTGGTCTTTTGAGTTTAGGGGAATAGCCAGAAGTCGCACGCTGTGAATACGGCAGTTGTGGAACGATATGGGTTTCATTTTTGGGGAAAAGGTCACGTATAATCAATGCAGTGTGAGCTGGCGCATTCAGTGTTTTCGGTACCAATCGAGATTTGACCGCCCAAAATGGAATTGACCGATCCTTTTGAAATTCCAACAACATCATTAAGGCCTCTAATTGTAAATCGACGGTTTGCAAGCACCAAATCTTTAATTTTCTGGGCGTGAGCTTCGTCGGTTGCGGTGGATGGTCGACCAGATGGCTCCTCGTCTCCAACTCGTTCTCTGCCTTCTTTGAACTGTTTTATACCACTTCTAAACATTTCTTTCCGATATAGGAATGCTCAGCGAATGTCTTCTGCAACATTCTATACGTGTCCGCAAACAAAATTGAATGCAAGTTCTTTGCTCAATTAATTCAGACATTTCAAAAATCGCCGGAATCAGTTTTAGCGTCTCACAAAGGCCAGCGTAACTTAAACACTAATGAATATTCTGAAAGTCAAATTTCACACAGATGTCAACGACAGTGCCAGCAACATAAAAAAGAAAGAAAATGAATAGAAATGCCATAAGCCCCGGGAATTTAAATTGAAAATTGGTTTTTACTTTTTGGGCACAGTAGTAAATGTAAAACTTGAAAAGCAAAATTTCTTGCATTTCTCGTTATGTACAGAGTCATTTGCGTTTTCTAAATAAATGCCGGCAGGGGAAAGGAAGCCAAGTAGCCATACATCGCCAAATCTAGTACGTAAAGGATGGAAGATGCTTGTCCTTACTTTCTGTTTCTTTAGCACAGGGACACGAGCTCTATTGCATTAAGTCTAGTTCCCATCGAGGCGAGAGGCGGCGACGCGATATGCGGCAGGCGAGAAAATTTTTTTCGATCCCTTCGCAGCGAAACGTCAGAAATAACATTACGCCTAGTGATTTGGTTTGGTTTGGTTAATCGCTCTACGGTCATCTTGTGCACACTTTGGGCAAAACAGACCGGGACCTACAGTTTAACGTGGACTCCGAACCACTAACAAACATCCATGCCACCGCCAGGATTCGAACCTGAAGACTGGGAAAGCAAAGGCCAGAGCACTAGCCCCTTGGCCACCAGGCCGCTTACGCCTAAGTGAAGTTCCGCTTCGAGTTGAAAGTTGGTCAACTCGAAGCGGTGCATTTCAAAATCGGTTTCAGGCGAACGCGGTAAGGCTAGTGATTGGTCAACGCTTCATGCTTAAACGCCTCACGCCTCGGTGGGTACGAGCCTTTGCTACTCTATGATTGACAATTGTGAATTGTCTTGTTTCAGACGCAACTGCGAAGAGCTCCGCACCCTGATGAGCCGCAAGATCGCCACCGAGATCGCAGAGGAGGGTCGTAAAGCGAGGTACGAGAAGATGTGCGATGCCAAGGAGAAGGACCGAGAAGAGGCGTTGTACGCCGACATGTGGCTGCGGGACGCCGAGGCGAAGAAGGAGAAGGAGGACCGGGACGAGAAGGAGAAGAAGCGGATAGACGCGAAGTACGGGGATACGTCCGGGACCAGATGCAGCATAAGAGGCTCGAAAAACAGAAAGTGCTCAGAGAGAAAGAGACGGACGCGAAAATCAGGGGTGAGGTCTCTTTTTTTTATATGCATGGATACTATTTTGATAGGAGATGGTTATAAAATTAGTTAGAGTGTCTGGGATCTGGAGGTTTACATAATAAAGTGGGCTTTTTAAGGATATTGGAATGTTAAAAATAAAGTGGAGTTTCTAGCATCTTGAAAGTATACGGTGATTATATTAAAGTCCCACTTCCCAAAATGCTTCAAAAAAAAAAAAAAAAAACCACTCATTACAAGGAGTTCAAATTTAAACTGAGGATACTTGAAGAAGGGAAAACGGTATGGCATCAAAAACAGTTCCAAATTTGTTCTAATGCAGCTGGCTAACACTTAGACAGTTGTCTTTGATGGCTTAAGGCAAGCGCGGCACAGACGTTACTCACTTAGCACTACCCAGGAGGTACGTGTAGCTTGAAGATAAGCTACAGACGCTAGTAACAATACCCCACAACTCTTTACGATCATGCTAGACCGGGATCTACTGTTTAAAGTGGATTCCGAACCACTACAAACATCGCTGGGACTCGAACTCGACACATGTGGTACCGAGAGTCAGAGCGATAGCCACTCGGCCATTCAGGCCCCAGTTCAAAAATAGTTCCACCGATTTTTTACATTCAATTTGCTATGATCTTGCCGTGATGGATAGGTTTTCCGATAACAATGTCACAAATGTTGAATGATTTGGAAAAATTTTTTAGCAGTAATTTCAAAAAAACCGAAACAATCAATTGAACACTACAGTTGGTTTTACGTGCAACTCATACCAAATAATTTGTCATTTCGATTCAAAATATCACTGGCAGCCAAATTCACTTTCTTTATGTCGTTTACAGCGCCATTTATTAATACACTTTGGAACGATTTTTTTTTTTTTTTTTTGATGCCGTACCGTTTTGCCCTTCTTCAAGTATCTTCAGTTCAAATTTGAACTGATTGTGATATGTGGTTCTTTTCTGACAGCATTTTGAAAGTGGGACTTTAATTATAATCACCCTGTATGCAAAATGATTATTTATAGGATTTTGGAACATTACAAAAAATGTTGGGTTTCTAGGATCTTATAATGTTACAGAATAAAATTTCTAGAATTTTAGAAGGTTACAAAAATTAACAGGAGTTTCTAGGATCTTGAAAAAATGCAAGATGAAGCACGATGAATGAATACAAAATAATGTGGAGCTTCTATAATCCTAGACAGTTACAAAAATAAAATGCAATTTCTAAAACCTAGGGGGCTATTAAATTAGTTTGAGGGCCTAGAATCTGCTGGTTTGCAAAATGAAGTGATTTTTGGGGGATATTAGAAAGTTACAAAATAAAGTGGAGTTTCTAGGATCTTGCAAGAATGCAAAATGAATATTTCTAGGATTTTTGAAGATTACAAAATAGTGAGGAGTTTCTAGGATCTTTGAAGGTTACAGAAAAATTTCACACATTTAAAATTTCTAGGTTACATTTAAAATTTCTAGCATTTTAGAGGGTTACAAAATCAATTGGAATTTCTAGGATCTTGACACAATGCAAGATGAAGAATAATTTCTACAATCGTAGATGAATACAAAATGATATGGAGCTTCTAGGATCTTAGATGGTTACAAAATAAAATGTTTCTAAGAACTTAGAGGGATACTAAATTAGTTAATAAAATTTGAGATTTACAAAATGACGTGGAATTTTTTTAGGAAATTGGAAAATTACAAAAAAAAATGGAATTTCTGGGATTTTTGGAAAAATAAAATTTCTGGAATCTAAATCTGAAAGTTACAAAAATTGAGTTTCTAGGATCTTCGCAAAAATGCAAAATGAAGTAATATTTCTACGATCTTAGACGAATACAAAATGATGTAGAGCTTTTGGAATCTTAGATTGTTACAGAATAAAATGGAGTTTCTAAAAATGTAGAACGTATTTAGAAAAATTTAAAAATGAAGTATGATTTCTCGGATATTGGAATATTACATGAATTGGAGTTTCTGAGATTTTAGAAGGTTACAAAAGGGAAATGGAGTAAGAAATTATTTTTAATTTGAAATATTTTGTTTTTTTAAGAAGAAATGTGTTTCTAATAGTTGCACGTGACTATATATATATCACTGTAAAAAATGGGATTATGCATTGAGTACAAATAAAAGTGCCTTGAGGCAATGCTTTTATCAATCTTTCAGCTAGTATTTAAAGAAATTCGCAGAAAAATTGCTAGATATCGTATTTTGTCTAGCATTATTAAGTTTAACAAACAACAGATTTAATAAATATAAATTAAAATTATATATATATGCTTTGCAATAGATTTCTGACTTTTTAACTGATTTATTTTGGTAATAACGTTAAAAACAGTCACGTTGCATAAAGTTGCCTGAGTAATGTTTACAAACTCATCTATAAAACTCGTTAACTATTGTTAATTTGTTCATATTTTTTTAATCTCTCAGACCGTATTTACAGAAAGGAAAAAAATTGCCTAATAAATAAATAAATATATATATATATATATATATATTGCACTAGATTTCTGACTATTTAACTGATTTACTATGGTATTAACAATGAAAACTGTCACGTTGTTGAAAGTTGCCTGAGTTATGCTTACAAACCTATCTATTTAACCATCATTAACTATTGTTATATTTTTGTAATCTCTTACGTTTAATACATGACATAGTTGATAAAAAATATATTAAATTTAACTATTAATTAAATCTATTCTAAATCTATTCTAATTAAATCTATCTAATTAAATCTATTGCAATATATATATATATATTGCAATAGATTTCTAACTTTTTAACTGATTTATCATATAGTTATAGCATTAAAAACAGTCACGTGGCTTAAGAAATGCTTACAAATCCAACTATGAAACCATCCTTAAGATATATAACGCCTACGTAGAAATCCTTTAAATAAATAATACCATTAAATACCACTTGGCCCTATGAATAAAACACCAGTGATCCTATATTAAAAGACCCCTTTTATGTCTTAAATAAGGGATTCATCCATGGAATCCATACATGATCTTCACAAATGAATAAATCCAGTCCAGTTTCCAGACAATCAATCCGCTTTAGAAGAGCAGAGAGAGACATACGAGTCGGGCGATGACATGTGAGGCCTGTAATTGAAGAGCCTGCTGGTACTCGGAGTGTCAAGGACATCGAGGACGTATTAAGTGCAGAGCCCATTAGTGCTCCCGTTTCGCTTGTTGCACAGAACCACACCAGTCCGACTAATGGTCCAATTAAACAGCCCTATTTATAAATGGATATCTGATTACGAAGGCTCTCCGATACGTGGGATGAGTGACTCACGCTGCAAACCTGGAGTAGCAGTACTGGGGCTGAAACGTGATGTACTAGGCGGATGGGTTTTTAACGCGGAGCACTCTGTTCAGAGAGATTTGACTTCCACGAGACTCGTAATAGTGAAAAGTCACGTTGCAGTTAGAGTTGGTTGTTGTATGCAAATAGTTATTGTTCGGCATTTGTTTGTTTAATGTAGTTTTTGCATATTTTTTATTTAACTATTGTTAATTTTTTTGATATTTTGGGTTTAATTATTGTTAATTTTTTCGTATTTTGGATTTAATTATTATTATTTTTTTTGTATTCTGGATTTAATTATTGTTACTTTTTTTTTGTATTTTCAATTTAATTATTGTTAATTCTTTCGTATTTTGGATTTAATTGTAGTTAATTTTTTTGTATTTTGGATTTAACAATCGTTAATTTGTTCGTATTTTGGATTTAACTATTGTTAATTTTTATCATATTTTGGATTTAACTATTGTTGTTTTTTTTTCGTATTTTGTATTTAACTGTTGTTAGTTTTTACTTATTTTGGATTTAATTATTGTTGATTTAATCGTATTTTGGATTTAATTATTGTTGATTTAATCGTATTTTGGATTTAATTATTGTTAATTTTTTCGTATTTTGGATTTAATTATTACATATTTATTTTTACATTAACTAATAAATGATTTCTTTTCCTTTATTATGGTATGTTGTTGTCAAGTTCAGTTTGTAAAACATGTAATGAAATATATAAATGCTGGTTAACGAAATATTGGTTTACTTGATAGACATTTTTAACATGTCTGAACATGGTGTTGTTCCTTGATATCCTTAAAAATGGTTCGAAGGAAAAATAAGGGTATAAGTTATTATTTAATACAGATTATTATCATGTGTGAATATGATGTTGTTTCTTGATATCCGTAAAAAATGACTGGAAAGAAAAATAAGTTATATTTAACACAGATCATTATGTTATATTTAATACAGATTATTATCATGTTATATTTAATACAGATCATTATCATGGACATGATGTTGTTCCTTAACATCCGTAAAAAAAATAGTTGGGAAGGAAAAACAAGTTATCATTTAAAACTAATTATTATGAGTGAACAAGATGTTGTTAATTGGCATCCGTAAAAAATAGTTGGAAAGGAAAAAAAAAAGTGCATAAGTTATTATTTAAAGATTTTTATCATGTGTAAACCTAATGTTGTTCTTCGATATCCTTAAAAAATAGTTAGAAAGAAAAAATAAGAGTATAAGTTATTATTTAAAACATATTATTATCATGTGTAAAAATGTTGTTCTTTGACATTCGTAAAACATGATTGGAAATGAAAAAAAAAATAAGTGTATAAATTATTATTTAAAACAGATTTTAATATGTGTGACATTCGTGTACACATATTTTTAATATGTGTGACATATTGTTCTTCTACATTCGTAAAAAATGGTTAGAAAGGAAAAATAAGTGCATAAATTATTATTTTAAACAAATTTTTATCATTCGTGAACATGATGTTGTTCCTTGACATCTGTAAAATTCGAACCTAACGCCATTAATAGCCAATTGGTCATCAGGCTGCTACAGAGTTTAGATGACACTTTCAGGAATTGTAATGTTTTCGATTTTTGCTTTCAAATTCTGATCGTATATATGTTTTCTTTTGTTCTAATGCAGCTGCAAACACTTAGACAGCTTGGTCTTAGATGTCTTAATACAAGCGCTGCACAGACGTTACTCACTTTCCATTACCCAGGGAGCGCATGTAACTTGAAGATAAGCCACGGACGCGGAGTAACACTGCCCCCGCAGGGCTCCACGATCCTATTAGGACCGGGACCTATGGTTTAAAGTGGATTCGAACCATTACAAAGATCCATGGCACCGCCGGGACTAGAACCGAAACCTGTGGTACCGAGCGCCAGAGCGCTAGCTACTCGGCCATTCAGGCCCGAGCGTATATAATTTAGTGAGTACAATTCATACGATCCAGAAGATCGGATGATAAATCTTTAAAATTGTAAAATAATCACAATAGAATTTTCAAGACAATATACTACTTCAAATCGTTAAATGATAGCAATTAAATTTATTGCCCAGACAATTTTTCGGCCAACACTATTTATTTATAATATCTATACATGTACTGAACTAGTAAGACATCCGCAAATTCGAATTTAACTAAATCCATCACAAGATTTGATTCTTCTTCCGAACGTGCTATAATGCATTCACCACTATGCGTATAGTACGGTTGTCTTTTAGAAATTCTTGTTTCTTTTTTTCTCCAAATATTATGTACTTACTAGCTCCAATTACAGAAAAATTGCTTTCATCGGACTGTCGTACACCGTTCCAAATCTCTAAAGAACAGCTTTTACACTGTCATAAGTTGTTCTATCGTATAGTATATATCGTATACTGTTCCAATTCTCTAAAGAGCATCTCTGTTTCAGACTGTTGTACACTGTTCTAATTCTCTAAAGAACCTCTGTATATTGTCTTACACTGTCACACACTGTTTCAGACTGTCATTGTTCTAGTTCTCTAAAGAATATCCACATATACTGTCGTACACTATCACACATTGTTTCAAACTGTCGTACAATGTTATAGTTATCTAAGAACATCTTTGTACTGTCTTACACTGTTCTAGTTCTACTAAAGAAAATCTTTATACTATCGTAGACTGCAGCACACTGTTCCAGTTCCCTAAAGGACATCGGTATACTGTCACACACTGTCGTACACTGTTCCAAATCTCTAAAGAACACCTTTATATGTTTTTTTTTACAAATGAAATTCGAAGTTTTCTTAGGTCGGGTTTACTTCTCGTGTTCTCTCATCAAGTTGCATTAAAATCGAACTGCAACTTATTTAACCTGGAAAACCTTCATTTTCTCAAATAAGCATATGAATTTTAATTTTCATTCTGTTTCTGTCCCATTTTTTAGTTCTGTTTAATATTTGAAAAAAAAAAAAAATGCAGAAATAGGACAAGAAATAATAACTCTTTCTCACAGCAGCCAACTGTTTACTCTACTCAACTCAGTTTTTCAAAATTGATTAAAACGCACAATATATTTTCCATTCGCATAGTTTCCATCGTCAGTTTAAGATAGCTGTGAAATAAAAAAACGGACGAATAAATATCCGAGACGATTTGATCTTGTCTTTACCAAGAGGAAAGTGTTTCTGTGGTGCCTGTTATCAAGATTCAATAGATAATTTTTTAATCACTTGTTCAGAGATTACATTCAAATAGTTATTTGGAAGATACACGAAACTGTGGTGAACAATAATTTTTAGCAGGAAACTCGAAAATTTATAGTTCTTTTTTGCTTTCTGCTAAACCTAAAACTATGGCGGATAGAAATACAGTAATAAAAAGTACAGATACACAGAGATTAGTCATACTCCAAAGACCAGTTTGTGAAGCCGAAAAGACCGAATCCAGTGTTATGTGTGATCTGAATGCTGATCTTCAGGCCTTGTATAGCGAAGGAATACTTTCTGACACGGAGATCCGCACAGCGACGAAGACATTCCCCGCCCACACGCAGATCCTCGGCGCCAGATCTTTAGTTTTCAGAAACATGTTCTCGAAGGAGGAGGGTGCCGTGGAGTACGTCGACATCCCCGACTTGGACGACGACACTGTGCGTCTGATGCTCCTGCACATGTACACAGACGCGTTCGAAAAAGACCTCCCGTACAAAAAGGCGTTCGAACTGTACCAAGCAGCACGTAAGCACGGTATAACGTCCTTGAAGCTGAAATGCCTCTCTTTCTTGTTGAACCATCTGTCCGCCAGCAATGCTTGCGAGATTTTGGTCTTTGCAGACGAGCACAAAGAAGAATGTCTGAAAAGGACTGTCCAAGGGTATATTTTAAAAAACCAGGAGATACTTCTGTCAAATGAGTGGAAACATCTGATGGCCTCTGATCTTCAATTAGCTGCGGAGACCATGTACTCAAATTGGAGAAGATCCTAGAGAACATATTTCATTTTAAAATATCGTATTTTAACAGACACTGTATCTGGAAAACCACTAAATTCCCCAACTTCAAAGATGCATTTTTTTTTTCAGGACAATGGCTGTCTATGGTCAAATTCAATCTTCACTTCTTATTTGAAATATGAGAAACGCTAACCTCTCCAGTTAAATGTCCAAGTTGCATTTTTTTTTCAGGACAATAGATTTCTCTGGTCAAATTTAATCCTCACTTTCTGTTTGAATATGAGAAACGCTAGTTTCAGCAGTTAAACATCAAAGATGCAATTCTTACACGACAATGGATTTCTCTGGTGAAATTTTATCCTCACTTTTTGTTTGAAATATGAGAAACACTAGCTTCACTATTTAAGCGTCCAAGATGCACTTTTTTTCAGGACAATAGCTATCTCTGGTCAAATTTTACTTAAATTTTTTACTTGAACTATTGTTAGATGTATTAAAATACTAAATTTTCGAGGAAATCTAATATTTAAAACAGTTATATATCTATCTCAAATTTTTTTAAAGTAAATAAATAGGATTGTATTGGTTAATCAAATTTAGAATAGTTGAAATTGCCTTTCTCAAAACTTTTAGAATTAAGAATTTCTTTAAAGCGGTTATATTCATCATTCGATTTATTTCAACAGTTAAAGTAATTAAATATTCATATAACTTTCCACAATATTTAGATCTAATTATTTAAACATAACTAAAATACTCAAATGAATAATTTATATATCATTTTTAAAATAACATATTCGTTTTGTAAAGTATCATTCATTCTTGCAAAAAATCCTTTCAGAAATTTCTTGTTAATAATTTTAGTATATTAAGATTATACCTTTACCATATAAATTATTTGTACATAAATTTTAATAATAGAGAATGTGCCACGTTAGAACCATAAGTTATAATTATTTCAGTACTTTGGATACGAAATGTATTAATTTAAAGATATTTGAATCCATTGGAACATTGAAATATATATTTTTACTTTCTTAATACAAATATTTTTATCTTGCATAAAATGTTTTTTTTCACATAACTTGAGGATTATCGATGAAAAATCTAACTTTGTTGAATTGAATCTAACTTGATTGAATAATTGTTTTAAAATGTGTACTTAAATGTTTGTTATTAAATGTTGTAAAAAAATCACAAATATCATCTTCAGTTTTCAAAGTATATTGATATAAGTTTTATGAGTATTTTAATATCTAACATATCCTTATTTTACTATTTTTTAACTTTGAAACGGAGACCAAAAAGGAAAAAGTTTTCCTTTCAAGATTTTAAAAATTAAAGTTTTCCCAGTACGTAATAGTGTATACGTTTAAATTCGATTTATATTATCTTTAATTTAATGGTTGTGATATTGTAAAAATACTCTTTTTAGAATTTGAAATGTGTTCGTAATTGGATAATTAAATAAATAAAATTCTATTTTATGTTTATTTGTGCGTTGATAGTCTTTCGATTGCTGCATTTTACAAACACCCAATAATAGACATTGGAATTCATGTTCTTATATACCTGATAATTTTTATTCTAGTTGGGAATTACTAGATTGGTAGATTGTTGGATGGGGGTTGGGAATTACTAGATGGGTAGATTGTTGGATGGGGTTGGGAATTACTAGATGGGTAGATTGTTGGATGGGGGTTGGGGAATTACTAGATGGGTAGATTGTTGGATGGGGGGGTTGGGGAATTACTAGATGGGTAGGTTGGATGGGGTTGGGGAATTACTAGATGGGTAGATTGTTGGATGGGGTTGGGGAATTACTAGATGGGTAGATTGTTGGATGGGGGTTGGGGAATTACTAGATGGGTAGATTGTTGGATGGGGGTTGGGGAATTACTAGATGGGTAGATTGTTGGATGGGGGTTGGGGAATTACTAGATGGGTAGATTGTTGGATGGGGGTTGGGGAATAGATGGGTAGATTGTTGGATGGGGGTTGGGGGAATTACTAGATGGGTAGATTGTTGGATGGGGTTGGGGAATTACTAGATGGTAGATTGTTGGATGGGGAATTACTAGATGGGTAGATTGTTGGATGGGGGATGGGTAGATTGTTGGATGGGGAATTACTAGATGGGTAGATTGTTGGATGGGAATTACTAGATGGGGGTTGGATGGGGAATTACTAGATGGGTAGATTGTTGGATGGGGAATTACTAGATGGGTAGATTGTTGGATGGGTAGATTGTTGGATGGGGAATTACTAGATGGGTAGATTGTTGGATGAGGGTTGGGGAATTACTAGATGGGTAGATTGTTGGATGGGGTTGGGGTAGATGGGTAGATTGTTGGATGGGGGTTGGGGAATTACTAGATGGGTAGATTGTCGGATGGGGGTTGGGGAATTGCTAGATGGATGCACTATTGGATGGGAGGTTGTAAAAGTAATTCGTAATCAAAAATTTTTAATCAAAAAGAGCACTTTGATAATGAAATTTCACTTTTAATACTTAAAAATCATTTACTTTTAACAGTATATTCTGAATAATAAAATTAAATTATAATTAAAATTTCAACAATTCTGTTGTCGAAAATTGATTTTTATTTAGTTAAAATTAAGATCTATAACAACATATCCAATGAATTTTCTTGTAATTTATCATTTATTTGTCTGTTATTTGAATTATAGCGATTTCTTTTGTAATAATAAGTTTTTTTTTTATTGAAATAAAAACAATGATTTCTGATGGCAAATTAGCGATAAAATAAGATTAAAGCGCAATTTCAATTGGTGTAATTCTTCCGTACAAGTTAATTTTAAAGTACCATTTGATAACGCAAATATATAATTACTGTAGTCTCCTCTTGGCAAAGATTTTGGAACCAGAAAATGAATAATATACCCAATTTTATAAAATAGCCCGTTGGAGGTTTTCCACACAATATTGTCACAGTTTTAACTGTAAAATTGCCAAGCCTACGAATTGTCTATGGGTAAAATAAGCATGTTCATCTCCTTTGTTTAAAATATTTATTCCTATACTGAGCTACGATGGGGAAAAAATTGGAGTTTTAACTAAATCTGTCTTGACTTGACTTGATGCTTTGAGATGTACTATACTCGCTGACGCTGCTTTATCTCAATTTATCCAAATGTTTTTTTTAAAATATAACAAACAAAACATTTTGTCAGAAGTGAAAATGGAAGTCCGTTAAAGAAACCGCTCTAAAATTCGAAATTCCAGAAATCATTACGGCTATGACGTATGACGGCTTAAAAATTCCTTTTAAAATACAAGAAACATTACTTGTACTTTCTAGCAATCAAAAGAATTAAAAATAAAAGGAGTAATTTGAACATGAAAGAAATAAACAAAACTACAGGTCAAATAGACCGCAGCATTTTAACAGTTAAACGATGATTAGAACACATGAAGCACAACTAGTACTTGATACAAAAAGTGAAAAAGAAATAATAACCCCAGAAAAAAATATGTGGGGGTACCCCATAACTTACAGGGTTGCAAGACTTTTCTTAGAAATTGGAGTATCTTTATTATCTTATAATAAACTTCTTCTGACACATCAAATATCCAACACTAAGACAGAACTTTATATCCAAAAGAACTTTGGAGTTTATTTCGTGCTGCTACATATTCTATGCATTGAAACAAAAGATGTTCAACTGTTTCTGAGTTTTCTGTTCAACTGAGTTTTTGCAGATAGGGCATAATGGAGAGGAAGTCAGGCCAAATCTGTTGAGTTTAGAGAACTGCTAGGATATGACTTTGCGCGAAATCTGGAAATAAGACTGTCTTTATTTCGATGATTATCGAAAGAGTCTGTGAGAAGGTTTAATACTATTCTAATGACTGAACTCCTAAGCATATTTTTCCACCCATCCACTGCACTGTTGCTTTTACCTGTGATTTGTTTTTTGTTGAAATATGAGATCTTCCGGTGGTATCCAATGAACCAAATGTGTCAGATGGTCTTATCAACTTACACATCATAAATCCCCACCGTTATCAACAGAATTAGTACCGAAATTCCACAGCACCCACTAGTTCTATATATGTATTAAAAATTCGAATGAAATTATGAAATTAGAAGTTTCTTTTGGATCAGGTGGTCATTTCGAACCAACCTCTCTAGCTATCTACAGGCCTAGATGTTGTTGTTGATTTATTCCTTTTAGAGCTATTTAACCCCTAGGGTCCATCTCCGATATGACAGGGTAAATACAGTAATGTAACATTAGAAATCTGTATTTTCTTAATTAGGTAAAGGAAATTCATTTTTTACAACCTTCTTTTTTTTTTTTTTGTTCCAATGCAACTGGCAAACGCTTAGACAGCTTGGTCTTGGAAGCCTTAAGGCAAGCTCTGCACAGACGTTACTCACTTTGCATTACCCAGGGGCTCATGTAACTTGAAGATACGGACGTGGAATAACATTGTCCCCGAAACGCTCTACGATCCAATTAGGACCGGGACCTACGGTTTAAAGTGGATTCCGAACCACTACAAACAACCATGACACCGCCGTGACTCGAACCCGAAACCTGTGGTACCGAGCGCCAGAGCGCTAGCCACTCGGTCATTCAGGCCCATTTTTGCAACCTAGTTGTAGTTATTTTTAATACTAGAATGAAATGAAACAATAGAGCAAGGAAGAAAAAACACCTCTTCTCAAAGCAGCCATCTGTCAACTCAACATTTCGACAATGCCTATCCACGTGACCACACACAATCTATTTCCACGTAATTGAAATTTTGACTCGTATATCGTCGGTATCAAATAAAAGTGGATTAAAAACGGAGGAATAAGCATCGATAAAGTTTCGTCTTTATCTCTACCTAGAGGAAAGTGTTTTATTTGTTATAGTGCTTCGACTGTCTGTTGGATTGTTTTAATTACTTAATATTTAATTATATTTAAATACGAAGATAGAAAAATTCATTGAACTGTGATAAACAACATTGTTTGGTGGTTATCTTACCGAAAGCTCGATTTACTGATGGACAAAAGCATACAAGAAATTCCGACCAAGAAGTTCCCACCCCCAAGTATAGTTCCTAAAGCAGATATTAAAGGAATGGAACACCATAGCCTAAAATCTGATTTGGCGTGGTTATACAGTACAGGCGCACTAACCGACACGAAACTGGTTGCCTCAACACATACATTCTTCGCCCACTCTCAAATCCTTGGTGCCAGATCTCTAGTGTTCAGAGCCATGTTCAGCACAGACATGGAGGAGAGGTCCACGAAGACAGTCCACATCTCCGACTTGGACAGCCAAACCGTGAGTAGGATGCTTGTGTTTATGTACACAGACATCCTCGAAGACGTGGAGTGGGAACGTGCCTGCGACCTGTACTATGCAGCAGACAAGTACGACATCCGGTCTCTGAAATTCAGATGCTTATGTTTCTTGAAGAAAAATCTTTCCGACTCCAATGCTTGCAAAACTCTCATTCTTGCAGACAGGCATCGAGACAAAGATCTCGAGATGACCGCGCAAGAATATATCTTAATGAGCAAAAAGATAATTCTTTCCGACGAGTGGAAAGACTTAATGGAGTCTAATCTTCAATTAGCTGCAAGGACTATGTACTTAAATTGGAAAATATTTTAGACGGAATATTTTATTATTTCTACAAACACATGAATCTCGTTTTTAATATCTATCTGATCTCTTATATAGAATAATAAAATTCCTGAAGTGTTTGTTTTAAATTTGTTTTGATGTTTTATTTCTGATAAATATACACAAAGTAAAAAATGTATTGCATATTGATGCCGAAAAACTTTATTTCTGATTTATGCTTATTGAAAACAATCGCTTTTTAAATTTCTGATTAAGGTTTATTGAAAACAATCGCTTTTAAATTTCTGATTAAGGTTTATTGAAAACAATCGCTTTTTAAATTTCTGATTAAGGTTTATTGAAAACAATCGCTTTTTAAATTTCTGATTAAGGTTTATTGAAAACAATCGCTTTTTTAAATTTCTGATTAATGTTTATTGAAAACAATCGCTTTTAAATTTCTGATTAAGGTTTTTTACATCGCTTTTTTTAAATTTCTGATTAATGCTTATTGAAAACGATACCTTTTTACATTTCTGATTAATGCTTATTGAAAACGATCCGCTCTTTTTTTAAATTTCTGATTAATGCTTATTGAAAAAGGAATTGGGAATATCATTCACTCAAAAAGTATTGGGACACTTGGCATGCATAACATGTAAAGCTATTTATAAAATTATTAATTGCATTAAAACAAAACCAAAACTAATCAACATTTGCTGTAGAATATAAAATAAAATTCTTTTTACCATTTTAGAGTTACAATTTGATCTAACCATTTAAATAAAAATTTGAACTCAAACAGTTGTCAAAAAAGTATTGGAACAGTTTTGAAATGAGAAATTTAAGAAATATAAAGCGCACCAATAAAATTTAATTTGTTACCTCTTTTTTAGACTATAATTTTAGACATAATGTATCAGAAGAAAAGTTTGCGTATGGTTCGTACTATTAAGAGTGTACTATTAAAGGGAAAATTGATGTTCCTGAATGTATTAATTGCAACGTCATCGGTTATCTTGCGGCCTGGAGAGGCTGTCCCAAATTTCGAAAATTAACTCTCAACTCCAATAGACAAGCAGCTTATTCTAAGATCATCCCTTCTAGACAAGTTATACACAACGCCAGATTTGCTTCTACTACTGTGTCCGAAAAGTAAGACCAATTTTCAATTTGAAATTTCCGGAGCTTATGGAATTTTATTTATTTTTATTTTTTAGATCTGGCGCTGTCCTTGATATATGTGTGAAATTTGACGTCAAAATATTCATTAGTGTTTGAGTTATGCTTGGCTTTGTAAGACGCTAAAAATTGATTCCGGCGATTTCTGAAATGTCTGAATTAACTGAGTAAAGACCACCAACTTCAACCGACGAAGTTCACGTCCAAAAATTAAAGATATGATGCTTGCAAACTGTCGATTTACAATTAGAGACCCTCTGATGATGTTGGAATTTCAAAAAGATCGGTCATTTCCATTTTGGGCCTCAAACGCGTCAAATCTCGATTGGTACCGAAAACACTGAATGCGCTAACTCATACTGCATTGATTCTTCGTGATATTTTCGCCAAAATTGAAACCCATATCGTTCCACAACCATCGTATTCACAATTTGCTACATCTGGCTATTCCCTAACCTCAAAAGACCCCCTCCGGAACACCGTTTTGAGTCGATTGAAGAGATTCAACGTGAATGGCTGCGCGCTTTGAAGGCCACCCCTGCCGATGACTTTTTAGCATGCATTGAGGATTGGTAAAAAAGTTGGCCTAAGTATATTGTGTAAGGAGGAGATTACTTTGAAGGCGATCAAATAAATTTGTAAGAATAAATAAAGAGTTTTTGAAAAATAAAATAATTGGTCTTGCTTTTTAAACACAGTAGTATACTAAAAACTTCTGTAACTTCATCCACTCCTACGATTGTGACTTAGAACCAACAAAGTGCTTCGCCCAGCATTCAAGATATTAACTTATTATAAAATGCTATTTTCTCAATGAAAGAATTTATTTCTTTATTTACTGACATCAACAATCTTCCAAATTCGATTCATCAAATAAATTCTACTAAGAACAAAGCAGCCAAACTGCAAATATTCGCAAATTGTATGTGCTCTAATACTTCTATTAATACCTCGTAATGATTCGGTTGGTTACTGGTCTTTGTTTATGCTATTAGAATGCTTACAAGATTTTGAAACAAGATTCTTGAGTTTGATAATTTCCTTCAGGTATACGAACCTAACATAGTACTGCTTCAGGAGACCCATCTTAAAATTCTCAGGTCCCTTTTATTTCAAGGTTATACTGTCTATCGTGACAAGGGACCTCATAATCCTGTTTCTGGTGGAATGGGTGTTTCCAGTAAAACCAATATTCCTCATACTTATGTTCCTACTCGCATTCTACTTGGTATCAAAGGTTTGGTTCGGTTTGTTGCTCTACGGTCATCTTATACACACTTTGGGCTAATTTGATAGGGACCTTCAGTTTAAAGAGGTTTCTAACTACTAACAAATATCCGAAGCTTTAGCCACTTGGTCATCAGGCCATTACACGGTATGATATTTGGTTTGCCGCTTTACGGTCATTTCGGGAACACTTTGGGGATAAATTGACCGGGGACCTACCTTTTAAATGAGGATTCGAACCACTCACAAGCATTCATGCCACAGCCAAAATTCAACCTGAAGCCTGTGGTACCAAAGGCCAGAGCTCTAATCAATTGACCTCAGGTCGCTACTCGATATCAAGCCGAGAATTATTTTTCTTGTCTTTCCTGGGCGGCCTGATGGCCAACTGGCTAGCGCTCTGGCCGTTGATGCCGAAGGCCTCAGATTCGAATCCTGGCGGTGGCATGGATGGTTGTTGGTGGTCCGGAATCCACGTTAAACTGTAGGTCCCGGTCTATTTAGCCTAAAATGGGCACAAGATGACCGTAGAACGACAAACCAAACTAACCAAACTAAACTTGTCTTTCCTAATCTCCCCTCTTTGACCATTGCTTCTGTACGCGTTCCTAATCGTATTGTCACTTCTAACTTAACCAATGATATCAGTGCACTCCTCTCTATTAATAATAGCACAATTCCGACAGAATTCTATTAATTAGAATTCTAATTATATTAATCAACTTGAACAATGACTTATTAAGTGGAAAATTGAATTAAACGTTAAGAAAACTGAAGCAGTACTATTAAAGCGTAAAAGGGTTCTTAGCACTCCTTCTATCAAAATTTATACTAATCCTATTAATTGGGCTGGGCAGGCTACATATTTAGATGTCATCTTAGATCGTAAATTGAATTATGTTCCTCACATTAGATATCTTAAGGATAAATCTAATAAATGCATTCGCATACTGTATCCACTTATTTGTGGGAACTCTACTATTTCCTTGGAAAATAAAATAACTCATTTATCTTGCTTACTTTCATCCAATACTTGCATATGCGAGTCCTGTTTGGGATCTACTGCTCCGTCCAATTTCGAGACTTGAAAATAAAATCCTACGTATGATTACAAATTCGAACTGGTTTTTCCGAAATGAGGATATCAGATATGCTCTTTCCCTCCTCAAGTTTTTTTAAGCAATTTGCTCAGAAAACTGCATAACATTTTTATAATTCTAAATATTAATAATTCTGTTTTGAATGCTCTAGGCAACTATGAATCACGACATTTCTTATGTGAAAAATCGCATAAAATCCTCGTGCTATTTATGCTGAATATTATTCATTAGTGTTTCGATATCTTCCTTTCCGAATGACCATGCAGTTTCTCCGCCGAGTCACAATTTCCCTTCTTCAATTGTTTCTATTGTTTATTTTTTTTATTATCTTTTATTCCTTACCTGACAATTATTGTTGTTGTTGTTGTTTCTTATCCCACTTGGCTGGCCAAGCCCACGAGCCCATACGTACTCATGATTGAAGGGGAAGGAAGCAGCTTCTGTTGTGATGGAGCAACCGTAGGTAGAAGACTGACTTTTGCTCCGTGACGCTCTTACAGTCATAGGAGACCGGGACCTACGGCTTAAAGTGGATTCCGAACCACTACAAACATCCATGGCACCGCCGGGAATCGAACCCGAAACCTGTGGCACCGAGCGCCAGAGCGCTAGACACTCGGCCGTTCAGGTCCCAAATTTGTGAATGCCAACGTCACGCGGTGTTCCCAGGTGGTCATCCACCCAAGTACTGACCGCGCCCAATGATGCTTGACTTCGGTGATCTAACGAGAACCGGTATATTCAGCATGGTATGCGTTGCCTAAAAACACAAGATTGTCAATTATAATAATAATATTTTAAAAAAATTCTATTTCTATTGTTTATTTTAATTACTTTTATTTTTTTTCCTTTTAAACTTTTATTCCTTACTTAAAAATTATATATAATAATAATAATAATAAATAAAAAATGATATACATATATGTATATATATATATATATGAGTAAATTTCTTTATTTAATTAAAAAATATTTTTAATTAATTAATATATATATATATATATCTTATTCTTTTTCTATCTAATCAATGGCCTTAAAGCTTAAGAAACTTCTCTCATTCACAAAGAAGGAGATAGAGGTTGCTAAACAACCAAGGCTCTACGTCAATCTGGCGAATCGTCATATTAGTCGGTTGCGTACAGCTAGAAACAAAGAATCAGCTGATAAGTCTTTGAAAAAATAGAAAATCTATTCATTGTACAGGACAAATCTTGTGGATCAGTAAGTCTGCTGTTTTAAATACAGGGTGATTATAATTAAAGTCCCACTCTCAAAATGCTGTAAACAAGTAATAATAAAAAAAAATTTTTTTAAGTCAATTCCTACTTTTTTTTTTTTTCACTTTATTTCAGAAAATCCTTTATAAATAATTTTTCATTCATTTTTAAAGTTTATCTGGCGCCATCTATTGGTAGATATATGCAACTTAAAAAAAAAAAAAGTAAAATTAATGAATTAAATTTTATTACTGAATTAATAATTGAAAAAAACTGTATTAACATCAGTGTCATCCACTACAAGTTTAAAAAATGTATTTGAACTTGAGTGGATGAATAAAAGTATTTTATGAACGACTGAAAATTTGAACAGGATATATATAGGGAGAGAGTGGGCTAATAGAAGGAATTGAAAAAGAACCACTCGTCACAATGAGTTCAAATTTCAACTCAAGATACTTGAAGAAGGGGAAACGGTATTCCATCAAAAAGAGTTCCAAAGTTTATTAATAGATAGTGCTGTAAGCGGAATAAAGAAAGTGAATTCGGCTGCCAGTGATATTTTTAATCGAAATGACGAAGTATTTGTTGCACAGTAAACAAACTGTAGTGTTGAATGTGCTTCATAGTTTTGGGGGGGGTTTGACGAAAAAAAAAATGACTTCTAAGTCATTCAGCAGTTGTGACACTGTTAGTGAAAAACCCATCCACCACAGCAATGTCATACCAAATTGTATGGGAAAAATTGGAACCTTTTGGAACTTTTTTTGATGGCATACCGTTTCCTCCTTCTTCAAGTATCTTCAGTTCAAATTCGAATTCATTGTGACTAGTGGTTCTTTTTTACATCCTTTTGAAAGTGGGACTTTAATTGTAATCACCCTGTATATTATGATAAAATCTTGTGAACTTGTATTGCGTCCCAATACATTTTTGAATAACTGTAGTTGTTCCATGAGCAGGAAACTTGCACTAATATATATAATATAGATTCTCATTAAAAGAGGAGACACAGCGTTAAGGAACATGATATATAGAACGGCATTCGAACCAAGTAAAACGATCAATATAACTAAGGAAGAAAAAAAGAGGGAACGCCCATACATTTGTGTTGGCGCTGGCGAATAAGAGCAACTGGAAATTAGTCCAGTTTTTTTTGGAACACCGAGATTGAAATTTGCTTCTTTTTTGTCTGTAAAGGAAAGTTTCGAAATCTATTGTAAAATTAAAGCGACGGAACAGTTATTTATTTAAGTATGTCATTTATTTTACTTATTTTTCATTAAAATGTTCTTTATTTATTATTTTCAATTCCTTCTATTAGCTCACACTCTCCCTATATATATCTTGTTCAAATTTTCAATCGTTCATAAAATACTTTTTATTCATCCACTCAACTTCAAATACATTTTTTTGAACTTGTAGTGGATGACACTCGAGGTTAATACAGTTTTTTCAAATATTAATTCATTGATTAAATTTATTTAATTAAGTTTAGTTTTATTTAGATTTAAGTTGCATATATCTACCAATAGATGGCGCCAGATAAACTAAAAAAACGAATGAAAATTATTTATAAAGGACTTTCTGCAATAGAGTGAAAAAAAGTAGGAATTGTCTTTAAAAATTTCTTTTTATATTACTTGTTTTCGTATTTAGACACCAAATCATGCACAAAAACGCAGTAGACAATTCGAAAAATTTTAATTCTTAAAATTAAAATTTAATCCTTTAGGATTGGTACTATTTAATTAGTACTCACAGGTTTTTAAATTTATATATAATTATGTTACATTTTATTTTATTTATTGCTTAAAACTCATCAACTTTAAACATATTGAAAGGCTTGTGATAATATTAGCGCAAATTGAGCAGATAAATGCCTTTTTTAAGAAGAATTGCTAAGGAAAACGTATCTTAAGTTTATTTTCTTAGATATTGCAACAGGTTTTGCACCATAAATAAATACATTTACATTCTAGTATTATTTAATTTTTGTTTATTTCTTTGGCAGGCCAGCTGGCTATAATAAGTAAGATAAGCTGGAAAGTGTATTTAGTATTCTACTTTAGTCAGGTTCGATTTGGTTTAGATTTGTATTGGATTGTCACACTACGGTCATTTTGTGCACACTAGGACTAATTAGACCGAGATCTACAGTTTAAAGTGGAATCCGAGCAACTAATAATCTTTCAAAACGTAAATCGTTTGGTCATCAGGGCATTACATGGCATGAGGTTTGGTTTGGTTTGTCGCTCTACGGTCAATTTGTGTACACTTTGGGTTAATTAGACCGGGACTTACAGTTTAACATGGATTCCGAACCACTACTACTACTATTACTACTAAAACCCGACATCACATCACTGTGCCTAGAGCTGAGTTACCCTTTTATAGTTTGGGAATGATGTGGGTTTGAAGTGTGATTGGGTTCTGTCACGTTCTACGGTCATATGAGACCGGGATCTATGGCTTAGGTGGATTCCAAGCAACTTACAAACAGCTACTCCGCCTCCAGGATTCAAATCTGAAGCCTGTGGTATCAAAGGCCAGAGAGGTGGCCAATTAGACATCAGGTCGTCATGGGATGGGATGTATGATATTTGAAATAATCTAGAATTTTTACTTAGCTGCTAAGGATATCGCTATTCTGTTGTCTTGGAGCCAACAAGAGTAGAACAGGGAGGTGGGAGATGGGCGAATGGGCTGGGAGGGGAGAAGTCATTTTCCTTTCTTTACCCCACCAGAAAACAAAATATATAAAAGGAAAAAATGCTACGTTTGAGAGATATACACTCAAGAGCCAAAACATTATGACCACCCCTACATTTTTGCAATGAACTCGCCTGGATGACGTAGAAGGCACGTGATAAGGTGGAAGTGGTATTTAACTGGTATTAAGTGGTGGTATTAATCCATACCAAGGCGGGTTGAAGCTGTGTTGCCCGCCAAAGGTGGGCCAACTCGTTATTGACAGGTGGTCATAATGTTTTGGTTCTTGAGTGTAAAAGAATTTGGGTAGACCATAGAGTAGAAATATGATTGAGTGCGCATCGATGTTTGCCAGCTTGGGACAAATAATCCTCACGTGATCATACACTTCACGTGACTTTTACAATAGTGACTTTTACGTGACGTGGTAGGTCGACACCGTCAGGAATGACGTGATAGTTGGTCACTTTCATGGTCACTCTACCATTAATTTGCATTGGTCACTCTGTTTCCTTGCGTTAAAGAAGAAAATGAGTTTATAATGCTCTGTGAAATATACTACACTCACTAGAATTATCTTTAGGCATGTGTTTCAGGGTTTTGTAGTAACATGTAATGATAGCTTGGCGTTTTTTGGCAACAATTTTTACTGTTAGCGTGATTGAAGTAAAAGGACTACTATTCTACAACGATTTTCAAAAGGAATGGTCCATTTTTTTTTTTTTGATGTAATTAAACGTGAATTTAATTTTTCTAAATATTTATCATTTACATTTCATTAATAAATTTTGTTGTGTAAAAATCCCTCCCCCCCAGAAAAATAAAAATTTTAATTTATATGAAATTTTTTTAATATTTCATTATATTTCATAAATAGGTGATCAGAGTCATAAGCAAAATTGCATTTCTTGTATTTTTTTATCTTTAGTAAGCACATAATAAAATAAATGCATGACCTGAAAAAAAAGATTTTAGGCATTTCTCGAAATTTTCAATATCGCTTCGTAACCTGTTTAGCGGCCTGGTGGCCAAGTGGCTAGCGCTCTGGCCTTTGGTATCTCAGGCTTCAGGTTCGAATCCTGGCAATGGCACGGATGTTTGTTAGTGGTTCAGAATCCACTTTAAACTGTAGGTCCCGGTTTGTTTCGCCCTTGTGTGCGCAAGATGACCGTAGAGCGTCAAATCAAACCAAACTCGTAACATGTTTATGTTTTTAAAACAAGTAATATAAAAAAAAAATTAAGTCAATCCCTACTTTTTTTCACTATATTGCAGGAAGTCCTTTTATAAATAATTTTCATTCATTTTTTAAGTTTATCTGGCACCATCTATGGGTAGATACATGCAACTTAAATCTAATAAAAACTAAAATTAATGAATTAAATTTAAATACTGAATTAATATTTGAAAAACTGAATTAACATCCAGTGTCATCCACTACAAGTTCAAACAAAATGTATTTTAACTTGAGTGGACGAATAAAAATTATTTTATGAACGATTGAAAATTTGAACAAGATATATATAGGGAGAGTGTGAGCTAATAGAAGGAATTGAATAAATGCGCTCTGGGAAAAGTAGCCAAAGGACGATGTAACGCCAACTCTAGTATGAAAAGGAAAGTAGATGTTTGCCACAATTAAACTCTAGGATAGAGGCAATCGGTCTATTCAGCTAGCGTAGATCCAGCTGGCGAAGATAAATTCAGCGCGGTTGTATGTCTCTGAAATTCAGTTAATTTAGGGGTTATTTGTATTTAGCTAATTGTAAGGAAGAAATTGCAATTGGTATCAGAACTTCTTTAATTGCATTATATTAAAGACAGGATGATTATAATTAAAGTTCCACTTTCAAAATGTTGTAAAAAAAGAACCACTCGTCACAATGAGTTCACATTTAAACTGAAGATACTTGAAGAAGGAGGCATCAAAAAGTTCCAACGTGTATTAATAGATGGTGCTGTAAGTGGTATAAAGAAAGGAAATTCTGCTGCCAGTTCTATTTTGAATCGAAATGACAACGTATTTGACATGAGTTGCACATTAAACAAATTCTAGTGTTCAATGTGCTTGATTGCTTCGATTTCTTGTCGAAAAAATGATTTCCAAGTCATTCAACAGTTGTGACACTGTGAGTGGAAAGCCCATCCACCACGGGAGAGGTCATATCAAATTGGATGGGAAAAATCGGTAGAATTTTTTAAGCCATACCGTTTCCCCTTCTTCAAGAATCTTCAGTTCAAATTCGAACTCACTCTGACGAGTGGTTCTTTTTTACAACATTTTGAAAGTGAAACTTTAATTATAATCACCCTGCATTTTAACAACGAAGAGATTTAAAACTTATCTTACATATTCTCTTCCGTGCAATGAGCACAGAAATAAGATTTTCTAAGAAATTAACACGGTGCGAGTTTTTGTTTAACATCTGTGAGGCCTCATGTACCATTTGTAGTGGTTCGGAACCCCTTTAAACCGTAGATTCAAGTCTAATATGACCGTAGAGCGCTGTGGGAGTAGTGTTACTCGCGTCCGTAGTATATCTTCAAGCTACACGTGACTCCTTGGGTAGTAACCCTGTAGTGCCGAGTGAGTAACACAGGTGCAGCCATTGCTTATAGCATAAAAAAATTAACTACCTTTGGATTGCCAGCTGCGTTAGATCAGTAATTTTGAACAATTTTTTTTTTTTTTAGAATTTCTCAAACAAATAAAAAAAATTTATTTTGCATTTTTTGTATAATTGTATTTTTGCATTGTATTTTCAAACAAATTTTTAAAAAATCAAGCTATTTTAACAACGAAGCGATTTAAAAATATCGCACATATCTTTGATCACAGTGTGAGCAGAAATAAGATTTTCTGAGAAATTCGCCATTTATTGTGTACCCAATTAGATAGCGAATTCGACAGCTCCTTTATCAAGTAGGAATAACTGGATGCTTTTCTCTGTTTGCTTTGTGAAAGCCCTGTAATCCTATTTCCGGATTTAGAAATCCTAGAACTGCCAGGGGCAATTGACACGGGATAATTCAAAAAGTAACTATACGACACTCTCTTTGCAATTTGATTAACTTTATGAGTCGATCTCATAATGCTGAGTTACTTGACACAGTGCTTTATTTCATAAGGAAAAGGTAAACAACACACAATCAAACTCGCGCCTTTGACGTTTATGTACAGTTTTATGTAAACTTAGGGAGTGTATACAAATTACTGAATGCAAAATTCAGGTAGTGACAGTAAAGGTTAATATTAGTAGTTACTAGAAAGTTTTTTTGCATACCGTATTTTTATAATATGGTAATTTTTTTCTTCCCAGCGCATGCTCATAGGAAACATTATTACAGATGCGCATGCGCAATTACCTATGAGCATGCGCTAGGAAGAAAAAAAAAATTATCGTATTATAAAAATACGGTATGCAAAAACTCTCAAACAGCGGATAAGTCTAACAACGGATTTAAGTCATATGTGTTTTCACCATTTTTCATAAATGTAGCGATTGTATCTTTTACAATACCTTTGGGGTCTGATGACCTAACGGCTAGCGCTCTGGCGTTAGGTACCACAGGTTTCGGGTTGGAATCCCGGCGGTGCCCATGGATGTTTGTAGTGCTTCGGAATTCACTTTAAGCCGTAGGTCCCAGCCTCCTATGACAGTAAGAGCGTGACGGAGCCAAAGTCAGACTTCTACCTACGGATGCTCCATCACAACAGAAGCTGCTTCCTTCCTCTTCAATCATGAGTACGTATGGGCTCGTGGGCTTAGCCAGCCAAGTGGGATAAGAAACAACAATATCTTTATAGCATATTGGATGATTGTTTTCAATTTTTTAAGCCATTGAATTTTTTTTTTTTTTTTAATATCTCTGAAGTTTCATGTACTACTTGTGTATACCACCAATAGCAATTGTGGATGAAATTGTATTTTTCAAACATATTTTTAAAAAGTCAAACTATTTTAACTACCAAGTGATTTAAAACTATCGCACTTAGTATCTTGCTTACAATATGAGCTGAAATAAGATTTTCTAAGAAATTTACCATTTATTTTGTACTAAATTAGATCTTGAATTCTCTTTGAGTAAGAATGGCCTGGTGGCAGATTTGCTAACGCTCTGGCGCTCGGTACCACAGGTTTCGGGTTCTAGTCCCGGCGGTGCCATGGATGTTTGTAATGGTTCGAATCCACTTTTTCCCGGTATGTTTAGCTTAACGTGTGCACAAGATGACCGTAGAGCGACAAACTAAACCCTGAGTTGGAATAACTAGATGCTTTTCTCTGTTTGCAGTTTTAGGTAAACTTAGGGAGTGTATAAAAATTACGGAATGCAAAGTTCAGGTACTATTGACATCAATTGTTTGTAACTTTTAAAGAAGACTGAAGGGGCCTGAATGGCCGAGTGGCTAGCGCTCCGGCGCTCGGTACCACAGGTTTCGGGTTCGAGTCCCGGCGGTGCCATGGATGTTTGTAGTGGTTCGGAATCCACTTTAAACCGTAGGTCCCGGTCTAACACGATCGTGGAGAGTGACATATTCAAAATAAGGAAAAGCAAACTGTTCATATATATAGTGATTAGGGGATTATAGTCTTTGTTGCTTCACATCCCCATATACCACTTCATTCATCATCAAGAAGACTGAAAAATTACTTAAATTGACGAGAATAATGTTTTGTTTTGTTTGATACGTTTTATTCATTTTTATATCGGCAATAATTAAAAGAGCCATAACATTTCCGAAAAATTAAATATACGGATTAAAAAAAAACTTACATCTGTGTTTGTTTAATATATAAGTAGTAAATAATGGATAAAAAAGTTATTATAAATTCAGGTCATACCAGTTTTTTCACCTTTCTTCTCAAATGTAGCGAATTTGTCTTGTAGAATTTCTTTATGACTTATTGGATGATTTTTTATCAATATTTTTTAAGCTAGGGCAATTTTTTTTTTTTTTTTTGTTTAACATCTGTATCACTTATGGGGGCCTGAATGGTCGAGTAGCTAGCTCTCTGGCGCTCGGTACCACAGGTTTCGAGTTCTGGTGGTGCCATGGGTGTTTGTAGTGGTTCGAATCCACTTTAAACTGTAGTCCCGGTCTGTTAAGCCCTCTTGCGCAGAAGATGACCGTAGAGCGACAAACCAAATCATGTACCATTTATGGATACCATCAATAACTCAACGATGGGTGGTCAGTAAAAAGACAGTGTCTTTCTGGGTGACTTTTAGGGGTAACTGCCCCAAATTTACGTATCGTACGAGAGAAAACCTGTAAGATTTCTAATCTACAGCCTGGCTGTCGAAGCGAAATACTTCGTTATTTCCTTGTTACATACAGCGGCCTGATGGCCAATTGGCTAGCCTCTGGCCTTTTTGGTACCACAGACTTCAGGTTCGGACCCCTGGCTGCGGTATGGATGTTTGTGAGTGGTTCAGTATCCACATTAAACTGTAGTTTCCGGTCTAATTAGCCTTAAGTGTGCAAAAAAATAAGCGTAGAGTGACAAGCCAAAAATCGTTGCCCGCAGAATTTTGAAAGAATTGAAAATTGGTCTTACTTTTTGGACACAATAGTACACTCAAGAGGCAACACATTATGACCACCTGTCAATAAAGAGTTGGCCCACCTTTGGCGAGCAACACAGCTTCAACCCGCCTTGGCATGGATTAATACCACCACTTAATACCAGTTAAATACCACTTCCACCTGATCATGTGCCTTCCACGTCATCCAGGCGAGTTCATTGCAAAATGTAGGGGTAGTCGTAATGTTTTGGCTCTTGAGTGTATATATATATAAATAACAGTTTAAGTTCTCTAGTTTGTTAAGAATTAATGAGTTGTTTTTGCAGAGTTAAGGGGCCCGATTAGAAATTCTGTTATTGCTGAAATTGGGTTTATTATTGTGAGGATGATTTCTGCCTAATTAGGGTATCTAATGAAGTACTTGGAAATACTGAAAGTTCTATTAAAATAATAATGGACGTTTGACATTTTCTAGAGCTATATAAACAGTATATAACACTTATTTTGATTTCGTTATTCGTTCTCATTTGTGTTTAGTATTTTTAAAATTCAGTTTTAACTTTTAAACAATTCGATTTAATGGCTCAATTGCGTTAAAAATATAAGCTTATGGATTACATATGTTATGTAGATAATTGTTGTCGTTGATTTTATTTTTGTTCAATAAATTATATTCTAATTTTAAGAAACTAATTACTAAAGCTCATCGAGGGGCTTATCGATTAATATTAACTGTAGGGAACGACTTTCTGTGGAGATATTGAAAAGTGTGACGTGACAATGACTAAATATCTCTAAATCTTATAAAATATTAAAAAGTAATTAAATTTGCGGAAAAATATTTTGATTTTTGAATTTTACCTGTTGGAAATTCAAATTATCATTATTTTTTAAGATTTTCTTTCGCGATAACGTATTTCAATATATTTTAGTAGATCAATAAATAAAGATTGTTGATGGGATTATCGATTTATGTGGTGGTTTTCAAACTGCGATATAAGCGGTATAAATGCGATAAAAACTGCGATATAAGTTTTTCAAACCGTGGGCAGTATTAAATGGATGGGAATTGTTATATTACATATAATAATTAACTAATACTAAATCAATCGATAAATTAACAAGTATAAATATAATAATTGATTTTTTTTTTTTTTTAAATTTTAACTAGCTCACTCATGAGATTAACTAAGCACGACAAACAAAACTATAATATTTCAACCTTAACTATAACTTCACCTTTACAACGTTTCATAATTTTCAACCTACATGACACATTATAAGATTCGTTTAGAATTTTTAAAAGAATTAAACTGCATTAAAGAATGATCTAAAATCTTAAAGACTGTCTTAATTGTCATAAAGAATGAATATCATTTTTAGATAAAATGGCATTCAATCATCATTGGATGATATTGTAGATGGTATCACTATATTAAAAGGAAAAATACAAGAAATTTTCTTATATCTACCAGTAAAACTTTCGTATAAAGACGTTGCTATGGTTACGACTTAACGCTACTTCAACATACAGTATCAGCTTACGTCATGCAGCGTGATGCAGGTACACGACACGCATGTGCGAACGTCACAACCTGACGTCATTAACATTACTAATGTTTGATATGGGTCTCATTTTTGGCGGAAAAGTCACGAAGAGTCAATGCAGTGTGAGCTGGCGCATTCAGTGTTTTCGGTACCAATCGAGATTTGACGCGTTTGAGGCCCAAAACATCTTTTAAAATGGAATTTGAAATACCAACATCATCAGTAAGGTCTCTAATTGTAAATCGATGATTTGCAAGCATCAAATGTTTAATTTTTGGACGTGAGCTTCGTCGGTTGAGGTTGGTGGTCGACCAGAGTGCTCTTCGTCTTCAACGCGTTCTCTGCTTTCTTTGAACTGTTCATACCACTTCTAAACATTCCTTTCCGATATAGAAAGGCTCACTAAATGCCTTTTGCAACATTCTATGCGTTTCCACAAACCAAATTGAATGCAAGTTATTTGCAAAATTTAATGCATTGTCCTGAACTTGTTTGTATGCCGGAAATCCTACAATTCGTTTAACGCCAACGAGTAAAGTATTGTCAAGTTTAATGTCAAAACTGTATTCGTTGCAAAGCATTACTGCTGCTACTACACCACACCACACCACACCACATCACTGTGCCTAGAGCTGAGTTGCCCGCATACAGTTTGGGAATGATGTGGGTGAGAAGTCTGATTTGGATCTGTGACACTTTTACAGTCATATGAGATCGGAACCTACTGCTTAAAGTGGATTCCGAACCACTACAAATATCCATGGCACAGCCGGGACTCGAACCCGAAATCCATTGCGAAACACAGCTTAAACTATACTCATTTCCATTAAGAAAATAATTTCATTTTTTTCCCTTCTTATAATATGCAGCGGCGTGATGGCCAGTTGCCTAGCGCTTTGGCCTTTAGTACAACAGGCTCCAGGTTCGAATCCTGATGTTGGCATGGATATTTGTGAGTGGTTCGGAATCCACTTTAAACAGTAGGTCCCGGTCTGTTTAGCCCTCGTGTGCACAGGATGACCGTAGAGCGAGAAACCAAACCAATCTCATAATATGCTTCACGAAATTTGTATATAGCCCCTGCGAGAAATTACACCCCGCATTTTAGCAAGCTTACCCTCCGGGTGCACCTCGGAGCTGATGATAGCGAGTTGAAAATCGTTTGCGCAATACCTTTTGATATATTTGGATGGCAACCATTGGATAAAACTTGTCACTAAAAATGTCACTAACAGGGATTTTGCTGTAATTAAATTAAATGCTTTCATTAACTATTTTTCAATGTTCTATATATGGCAGGGTTTTTATATTATTATGTACATAGCGATTTATTAATTGGCTAATTTTCTTATTTAATTTGTATATATTATTATAATAATTGGTATACTACTGTGCCCAAAAAGTAAGACCAATTATTATTTTTTCAAAAACTCTTTATTTATTCTTCCAAATTTAGTTCATCGCCTTCAAAGCAATCCCCTCCGGACACAATGCACGTATGACAACTTTTTCCTAATCCTCAATGCTTCTTAAAAAGTCATCGGCAGGGATGGCCCTCAAAGCGCGGCGATTCAAGTTGAATCTCTTCAATCGATTTGACTACGGAGTGATCTTTTGAGTTTGGGAATATCCAGAAGTCACACGGTCGGGAATACAGTGGTTTTGGAATAATATGGGTTTAAATTTTCGCGGAAAAGTCACGAAGAATCAATGCAGTGTGAGCTGGCGCATTCAGTGTTTTCGGTAGCAATTCGAGATTGGACGCATTTGAGGCCCAAAATGGAATTGACCAATCCTTTTGAAATTCCAACATCATCAGCAAGGTCTCTAATTGAAAATCGACGGCTTTCAAGCACCAAATCTTTAATTTCTTTGGACGTGAGCTTCTTTCTGTTGCGGTTGAGGGTCGACCAAAGCGCTCTTCGTCTTCAAAGCGTTCTCTGCCTTCTTTGAACTGTTTATGTCACTTGTAAAGATTTCTTTTCGATATATTAATGCTCACCGTATGCCTTCTGCAACATTCTATACGTTTCCGCAAACAAAACTTAATGCAAGTTCTTTGCTCAATGAATTCAGACATTTCAAAAATCGCCGAAATCACTTTAGCGTCTCACAAAGCCAAGCGTAAATATTTATTAGTGTTGAGTCAAAAAACACTAATGAATATTTTGACGTGACATTTCACACAGATGTCAAGGTCAGTACCAAGAAAAAAATTTAACTTCCATATGCCCGGGAAATTTAAATTGATAATTGGTGTTATTTTTCGGACACAGTAGTATTTCGATTTTTCTAAATTGTTTGCAGTTTCGAAATTATTAACATTTCGAACCAGATACGAAAAGGTAATGTTCCAATCCCTAACGGCTATTCATACTCATTTTTACACGTGTTTTACACATCAAAATCGCTTTTAAACACGGTGATTTGTTTATTGTTCTATTCCAGGAGTGGCCAACCCGAGGCCCGCCTTGAACACTTTTCCGGCCCGTGAGATGTATCACACTTTTACAAAATATATTTATTTTATAATGGCCAAAGTAGAGAAAAACCAACGTATTAAAAAAAGCATTATGCATAATGCATCCTATATTCAAAAATTAATTGCCGAAATTATCAGAAAAATTAACTTTGATTTTAAAATAATATTCTTGCGATTATATGACAGATATTGCCCGTTTTATTTATGAGTTTTCAGTTATGAGACCGCATAATAATTAAATTAGATTCTGCGAACAGGGGCCTGAATGGCCGAGTGGCTAGCGCTCGGTACCACAGGTTTCGGGTTCAAGTCCCGGCGGTGCCATGGTTGTTTGTAGTGGTTCGGAATACACTTTAAAAAGTAGGTCCCGGTCCTAATAGGATCGTAGAGCGTTACGGGGGCATTGTTACTCCGTGGCTTATCTTCAAGTTACACGCGCCCCATGGGTAATGCAAATTGAGTACGTCTGTGTAGCGCTAGCCTTAAGGCATCCAAGACAAAGCTGTCTAAGTGTTTGCCAGCTGCATTAGAACAAAAAAAAAACTTATATATATTCTGCGAACCCATGATGCGCGCGCATCTTAGAATATCTAATATAACAGGTTCTTTGTTTGCAGTGCGCATTGACCATCCCTAGGTTCACACAGTTGATTATTGATAGCAGAGCAAACCAGACTCTTAGTTCAACTTACATCTGCGAATCATTTTTTGCGAAAATGAAATTGACCAAACACAAAACAAGCTCAAACATAACGGACGCTAACCTGCAACACCCATTACGATGTGCAAATAGCCATATTGAGATCAATTTGCAAAGCTAAGTGAAAGAGTGGAGAAACAAATACCGCACTAGTAAAATAAATATTTTTAGTGATTTCATTTTTTTCATTTAAATTTATATATGTTTAATACTTCATTTTTAGTGGTATATATTACTTTGCACTATGCGCGTAGTATCGTCATTATTATATTATCTATGTTCACATGTAAGTGAAAACAAATGTATTAAAAAATACGTTAATTGTTCATCCATATATTCAAAAATGAACTGTCGAAATTATGAGAACAAATTTACTTTGATTTTTAAAATAATATTCTTGCGAATATATGGCAGATATCGCCCGTTTTATTTATGCGTTTGCAGAATAATTAAATTATAAAAATAAGAAAACTTACAGCTGCTTTTGAAAACCGGTTCAGTAATTTAGAGTTAGATAAATACAATAAATTTTTTTTGAAATGTATTCATTTCCTTTTCATATTAATCGAGTCGCCCCAAATGGAACTGGTTGACTTATAATGCAATACTGAATTAAAACACATTTTCAAACATCAAAATCAAAAATTTGTTGTTTGTTGTTTCTTATCCCACTTGGCTGGCCAAGCCCACGAGCCCATACGTACTCATGATTGAAGGGGAAGGAAGCAGCTTCTGTTGTGATGGAGCACCCGTAGGTAGAAGCCTGACTTTTGCTCCGTGACGCTCTTACAGTCATAGGAGACCGGGACCTACGGCTTAAAAGTGGATTCGAACCACTACAAACATCCATGGCACCGCCGGGATTCGAACTCGAAACCTGTGGCACCAAGCGCTAGACACTCAGCCATTCAGGTCCCAAATTTGCCAACGGCACACGGTGTTCCCAGGTGGTCACCCACCCAAGTACTGACCGCGCCCAATGATGCTTGACTTCGGTGATCTAACGAGAACCGGTATATTCAGCATGGTACGGCCGTTGGCGTAAAATCAAAAATAGCTTTTTTATAACACTTACGTCACAAAAGAGAAATTTTCCAATTTGTGAAATCTGACACGAAAGGTTGTTAGTGTTTTTACTTCAACTTTCAACTACGAACCTTTTATATATATTTTTTTTCGAAAATGAAATTGACCATACACAAAACACGCTCAAACATAACGGATGCAATACCTATTACAATGTGCAAATATCCAAATTTAGATCGATTTGCGAAAGCTAAGTGAAAGAAAGAGTGGAGAAACAAACATCGCACTAGTCAAACAAGTATTTTTTTAATGATTTCATTTTATATTTCACTTTTAGTGCTATATATTTCTTTACAATGAGCGTTTAGTGTCATTATAATTATATTATCTATGTTTACATGCAAGAATAATAGCAAACACAATAATAATAACTCATTATGTTTCAATTTTTCACACCAAAAATGTCTATAGGTCTAAATCTAATATGAGAATACACAATTTTGTATGCAGCCCGCGGAGTTATTATGAAGACCGCAAGATCGTTTGGGTTGGCTAACCCTACTCTATTCAAGGCTGTGAACTACATTCAATGTAGAGGTAAAATGCCATAGATGACGTGTCTAGAACCACGTGATTCAAGTTTCGGTCTGATGATTATGTTTTTCAAACAGTGTTTCTAAGAGGAAAGATTTTCTCTCTCATAGCAGCGTTTCTTTTGCGTCCGCTCTTTACAGTTGATTGGATGTTTTATTTGCATGGTGTGGAATTGCTGTCAAACAGGAAGCTTATTTAAATCACCGTAAAAGGAAACTTTTATTTGGGCCATCTGCTGAAAGGTGAAAAAAAAAGGTTTTACTTTGCATTTTACTAAAGATAAACTTATGTCACTACGCAAAGATAAACTGATGGCACCACGCCATCATCGAAGTGCACGTTCTAGCGCTCTGTCGCCAAAAAGTCTACAAAAATGGGCAACTGATCACTTCAACCTTCCACCCAATGATGCCGAAAAAAAATTGGAAAATGATGTATTTGGAACCTGCCTAACAATTGATCTTCTTTCCTTGTTCAGAGACGGCACACTTTCAGACACCAAGCTGGTTACTTCGACGGAAACGTTCCCCGCCCACACTCAGATCCTTGCTGCAAGATCTCCGGTGTTCAGAGCCATGTTCAGCACAGACATGAAGGAGCGGAACAAAGGGTGCGTCGACATCATCGACTTGGACAGCAGAGAAGTGCGTCGGATGCTTCTGTACATGTACACGGACACACTCGAAGAAGACCTGGAATGGAAAGGTGCCTGCAACCTGTACGCTGCAGCAGACAAGTACGACATCCAGTCTCTGAAAATCAGATGCTTACGTTTCTTGCAAGCAAACTTTTCCCCCACCAATGCTTGCAATATTTTGATTTTTGCAGACGGGAATGGATACAAAGACCTAAAAGGGCAGTCCAGGAATATGTTTTAACTGCCGGCTGTGTTGTGTTTTGTTCGGAAGAATGGAAACTGCTGATGGAGTCGAATGTCAGATTAGCCTCGGAGACCATGCACTTAAATTGGGAAATATTGCAAAGGAATGTTCATTCAGCCTGTTCTGTAATTGCCGGCATTTGTGCCAATATATAATCAAAGGGCAAATATTTGGTATGGTTGGTGGTTAAAAATTTTTTTATTCAAACTTATCTTTTAATATTATTTTATCTTTTAATATTTTTTTATCTTTTTCTCTAGTAAGTCGATATTTCTGATAAAATAGTATATTCACTTTGTACCCAAAACTGAATATAAAGTATAATAATGAAAATAGTTTTACATACATTAATTAATTACCTTAAATATGCATTACTCAAATTATCTGAGCATTGATTTTAACATGTTGTACTGAGCTAACGCTGCAATTTTTTTTAAACAGTTAAATATGCATTATTAATATTATTTTTTAATTCTAAGTTCATCTCTTAATTAACTAAATATATAATTTTAATTTTAAGTTTTCTGTGTAGTTCATCTCTTAATTAACTAAATATATAATTTTAAATTTAAGTTTTCTGTGTAGTTCATCTCTTAATTAACGAATTATATAATTTTAATTTTAAGTTTTCTGTGTAGTTCATCTCTTAATTAACTAAATATATAATTTTAATTTTAAGTTTTCTGTGTAGTTCATCTCTTAATTAACTAAATATATAATTTTAATTTTAAGTTTTCTGTGAAGTTCATTTCTTAATTAACGAAACATATAATTTTAATATTAAGTTTTCTGTGCAGTTCATCTCTTAATTAACTAATATATAATTTTAATTTTAAGATTTCTGCGTAGTTCATCTTTTAATTAACGAATTATATAATTTTAATTTTAAGTTTTCTGTGAGAAGTTCATCTCTTAATTAACGAAACATATAATTTTAATTTTAAGTTTTCTGTGAAGTTCATCTCTTAATTAACGAAATATATAATTTTAATTTTAAGTTTTAAGTGTAATCCATCTCTAAATTAACGAAATATTTAATTTTAATATTAAGTTTTCAGTATAGCTCATCTCTTAATTAACGAAATATTATGTTTTAAAAAATGTTTGATATATATTTTTTTGGTTTGATTTTTTGTCTCTAATTATTCAGTGTTTTAGGTTATAACAGTTATTTTTAGTTAATAACATAAATTTGTTTTCTTCAAGTGCATTAATTTTCTATATTAAGATGATCATATTGTTATTTATTGGCAAAAAATAATAGAATATGCAATAATATAGTAAAAAAGTATCATGTTAAAATCACAAACTCCAATTAATTATTTTGAAGCGAATTAAATTGTCAAAAAATATTTACATTCATTAAAAAGTATCCCAAAATATATATTTTTAAATTTCTTGATACATATGTTTTTTTTTATAATCAAATTTGTCCTATTAACATTATAAAAGTATATTTTATATTAAATTATCTTACCATCTAAAAGCCTCAAGCTGATGTATAAATTTTTGCATCAAAAATTGTTGAAAAGATATATGATAAATGTTTGGGAACCAAATTCTTTTATTTTTTATACTTTTATTTCCTTATAGTGGAAAATAGTTTCAATTAAAAACTCCATATTTTCCTCATTTTACGATCATTTTGTGTTGAGGTGAAAATTTGTAAACTGCTTCATAAGAAAAATATTTTATATATTCTACTTTTTTTTGGTATTCAAATAAAAGTTTACTTTTAAAATTAATCCGAGTTTTTAATTTATTGATTGTAAATTATGTAAATATCCCTTTTGGATACATCTCCGAAAGGAGAGCACTAGTTACAGTTACTGTTTATGTGTAATGCACCAGTTTGACCATTTCTCTCGTAAGTTGACCGTTTTTCGCCAAGTCGACCATGAAAAACATACCATAAAGGGATTTTCTCGTCATGCTGCCGTGTGGCAGCAATGGCGCTAAAAGCGATAACTGTAACCAGTGCATTCCATTTATCTACAGCATAATTGAACATCCACCACAATGTGAATCAAATTTCATATTTTCCCAAATTCATTTTCGCACTTATAACTAAATAATAGTTGATTTTTAGAAGCATCCATTGAGAAAGGATGGAAATTAAAAAAAAAAAAAACAATTACCTATACATATTTTATGGACTATATTATATATTACTGTATATCACAGATTTCTTGGCTCTATTTCTCTCTTTCCCTGTTTCTCCTTTTTATAATTCACAAAGGATGTATTTTATTAAAGGTGAAATGTTTTATACATGTCCGTTTAAAAACAGGGATGACCAATCAAGGTAACTTACGGCCGCTTTACGGAAAGACATCATCAACTCGAGGCTCGCATATAAAGATTATATATCATATATAGTGGGTTTATGCAACTCTTATGTTTTTCTTTGAGTATGAAAGAGTGGAAATCTAATGATGGAGTTGTATTTTTGTGTTTACTATTATTACGCACATGCTGTAAATCCTAGGGTGTATATAATAATGATGCTAAAGCCCGAACATTATAAAGAAATATATAGCACTAAAAAACAGAGAAACTTAAAACTATATATTAGCTAGAATAAAAAATGAAATCATTAAAGAAAATATTTAGCGAATTTAAGAAAAGAAACTAAATCCATTTATAGTTATTGATCGTAGCATTACACACATCAAAAAATATGCATTCCATTGCCATAGCAGACACACAATAACATAACCTAAGCTTCCCTCCTGTCGCACTACGCACTGTTTTACATAAGTACTTTGCGAGATGGAACATGATTAAGTCAAGAATAGTAACGCCATAGCCCAGTGGTTTTTACATCCAATATCACTACATATTTTTGTATATTTTCAATTAACATGAATTTTGCCTAGAGATGTAAAATAATAATCTGTGGTGATGCTCTATTAGCTAATTTAACAAATCTGTACAAACGAGGAATTTATATCTCGCCAAAATAGCGACTTTTTACGATTTGTGTTTACGATTATTCTTGCATACAAAGCATAGATAATATAATAATAATGATGCTAAGCATCGCGCATTCCAAAGGAGAATAGCAGCAACTCTATATTGTTATTTAAAAAGTACCACTTCTAGTATAAAGCGAGAATCCAATGAAATCATTAAAAATATTTATTTTTACCCAAGTTACCGATGTTGTTTCTCCACTCTTTCTTAGCTTTTTACAAATCCGAACTCAATTTGGGTATTTGTCCATTGCGAACTTTCCAGGTTAGCGTCCGAAATCATGACGAGCTTATGCTTGTCTTTCAGATCATTTCATTTTTAAGAAGAAAAAACATTTGATTCACACATGAGTTTGCAAGTTCAGACCAAAAAGCGCTAAAAATTTGAGACTAGAGTCTGGTTCTCTGCTCTGCTATCAACTTTATCAACCAATGGTTGGTCATAAGCGAACGAAACGTGGACCTGTTATATTCGAATGTTTCAGAATGCGCGCACTCTTGTAGTTCTGTAGAATATAATTTATTCGGCGAATTGATAAATAAAACAATGTATTGCAGAATATGT
>BPLR01002959.1:0-25903 GCA_021605095.1 Caerostris extrusa
TAATATTGTAAAATTCAAGATATCAACAATAACATCAAAAATACCTAGCATAATAATCTCTGATTTTTTCGTTTGAACAAAAAATTTTTTTTGTATTTAGTTAAATAAAATACCATCATTTTTTTTGCATACTTTTATGTAGTTGGCATTTCAGAAACTTAACAAAATAACGACACCAAATTCTAAACATTTGTAGCAAACTTACGATCTCAGATTAGATAATTCTGCTTTTTTAAAAACTTTAAACTTTAAACACGAGTATTAATGCTGTTAAATTTGACCTTGGTCTATTTCAGGGTTGGCCAACCCAAATGATCTTGCGGGCCACTTGGAAATGCATCCTAACTCTGCGGGCCGTGTATAAAATTATATATGCCGCTATTAGTTTGAGACCCACTATAGACATTTTTGGAGTGAAAATTGAAACATAATGAGTTATCATTATTGGGTTTACTATTATTCTTACATGTAAAGATAGATAATATAATAATAATGATATTAAAGGCACATTGCAGAGAAATATATAACACTAAAAATGAAATATAAAAAATCTATGAATATAAATGAAAGAAAAAAATGAAATCATTAAAAAATATTTATTTTACTAGTGCGATATATGTTTCTCCACTCTTTCACTTTGATTTTGCAAATCGATGCGTGAGCATCTTGAGTTCGCAGGATGTAGTTCAATTATTCTGCGAACTCATTACAGTAAACTCATAAATAAAACATATATTCGCAAGAATATTATTTTAAATTAAAGTTAATGTTTTTTGCTCATAATTTCGACAGTTAATTTTTAATATATGGATGCATACATGATGTATTTTTAATACATTGGTTTTCACTACTTTGGCCATTGTAAAATAAATATATTTTTGTATAAGTGTGAATCTCACTGGCCGGAAAATATTCAAGGCGGGCCGCGGGTTGGCCACCTCTGGACTATTCCAATATCAGAAGCAAAAAGAACTTCAGAGAAACAGAGTAAATATTTTTTTAATTCCTGAACTTCACCAGAAATACATTACAGCTGCAAATCTCAATGCAGACAATCAGTTGCATCCTCTTGAATAGTATGAAACTTATCTGTCGCATTCTCCATATGATTAAAAGACCTTCCAAGCATTGAATTACACAGGTTTTTATCTACTTTAGGGTTGTTCTTCTTAACTCTTTAAATTTGATTCTGAAATGCTAATCAATTACGTGCATTCCAAATCTGGCAGTAGGGAGTTTTTTGCTCATTAGAACCAAGCTTTTTAACAAATCTCCATATTCTAGAAATAATGCCTTCTCAGAAAAAAATGATATAATTAGAAGTGGACGTTTGCTTCTGTTTGTTCGTTTTTTCGACTATAGAATGAATTAATTTTCAAGAAAAATATTATTTTTTGTTTTATAAGTGCTTTTCACATAAATCAATATCACTCCAGTAAGACATTTAGTTATTAAAATAACTTCATTTGTAATAACTCAGTATTTTGTAATAGTCATTTGTAATAACTCAGTAATTTGTAATAGTCATTTGTAATAACTCAGTAATTTGTAATAGTCATTTGTAATAACTCAGTAATTTGTAATAGTCATTTGTAATAACTCAGTTAAATTGTTTTGATTGCTGTTAACTTTTCCCTTTGACAATTGACAATTTTCCTTTGATTCCATTGATAATTGATAGCTGATACATTTTTCTTTGATAACTGATAACTTTCCTTTGATAACTGATATTTTTCCTTTGATTCCTTTGATAATTGATAACAGATAACTTTTTCCTTAGATAATTGATAACTTTTTCCTTAAATAACTGATAACTTTCCTTTCATTCCTTTGATAATTGATAGCTGATAAAAATTGTTTTGATAACTGATAACTTTCCTTTGATTCCTTTGATAACTTTTCTTTAATTAGCTAATTTACTTACACTATCACGAGTAATTATTATGAAAGTAGAATTAATTGTTGAACTAATTACTATCACTATTAGTAGTAATTCTTGTGAAGGTATCATGTCGCTGATATGATTAAAATAAATAATTGCTTGAAATGTTATTTCTAATGAATTAATAGCAATGAAAAATTTGTTTAGAGTTGGGCACTATTTTCTTTTACAAGCTTTTATTATTATTTTTTTTTTAAACAGAGTGAAATCTTAAATATTACACTATAGGTTTTAAATGCTTTAGTTATAAAAACATACGCCACGAAGAATTTTAGTTATTTAGATTGTTTAGTCACTTGCAATTTGAATTTTATTTCCTTTTACAGCTATTAAAAGCTAATTTACTTTCACGTTCATTTAATTTAATTGTAGATAGTGATTGTGAAAGTGAAATTACGAAGATGAAAAGATCAGTAATTGCTGAACTACGGATTCCAAGTTAAAAAAAAAAACATCTAGAGGAAATGGTGTTTAATTCTGTCAAAAAAAAAAAAAAAAAAAAGAAAAAAAAAAAAAAAAAAAAGTCGTTATTTCCGTAAAAGCATAGAGAAAATATTTTCTTCTACACATAAAAATCCAATACACCTATAGTATAAATTTCAAAATAAAAAAATTAACATAAAATCCTTTTTTTTTTCTTCTTCTTATTTTTAAAATATGTTTCCTGCCATAAGACACCAATAATGTCTATATTCGTTTTTGCAACATGTACCCCTTTAAATAAATATTTCTTTGAACTTGAATTAGATGAATTAGCCGACTCTGACTCAATGACAAAGCGAGTCGCTGGTGAGCGTTAGAGCGGAGGCTCAATCAGCTGGTGGCTTTGCTGTAGACACTGTTTCAAAAAATGAGGAGACTCAATGGCGTTTGTGATGTTCATCATCTTGCCTCGTTAGTTCAAACTATCTGTTGAGTATTTTCGGGATTTTTTAACATTCATTAAGCTAATACGGGTAGTCCCACAAAAATTCCTCCCGCTCATAAAAGTCGCACGCCCATACCACTGCCTTCCTTCTACAGTACAGTGACACTGAGCCAAGTCAGACTTACTAGGGTTTCATCGCAATAGAAGCTGCCCCCTTTCTCTCCATCCATGAGTAGATTACTCATGAGGTGTCCATCCCGCACTGCAGAACTCTGAGAATTAGAAACAACAACATACATACACATATATGCATATATATACTATACGTGGCGTTTGTGATGTTCAGCATCTTGCCTCGCGAGTTGGACTACCTGGTAGGAATTTTCCGAGTTTTCTCCTATACGATATTCAAATGCGGGATAGTTCTCCCTAAAAGTCGATCTTCAGCGTCAAGGAGCCAAGTGAGACTTCTACCTACGGGTGCTCTATCACAACAGAAGCTGTCTCCCATTCCCTCCTCCATAAGATCACACGGGCTCTTGACTTGGTCTAGATGATGCTGTCTACCAAGTGCGATAAGAAACAACAGAATCAGTTAGAAAAGATTTAAAATAATGAAATAAATTCAACTATAATTATTTAATTTCATTACCGTTATATATTACATAATAATTTAAATAGGTAGTATATTTAGTAGTAAATTAATGTTATTAACGCTAACTGTAAAAATTCAATGAGCACTACAAAAGAAGCATTCAAGCTGAAGCCTAAACACTCACCCACTTAGATAAACTATCGTTTTTTTTTTTTTTTTTTTTTTTTTCATGGCAACCATCTGTTGCAAGAAAAAGGGTAAACAAACTTAAAAAAAAAAACAAATGTTGTATTTTTTTCCCCCCATTTAAAAGCCATGAGCGGGTGGTCTCATTCGAGAGCACAAAAACTCTTTTTATTTTCATAACAATAAAGAATATTCTTTTTGTTCCAGAACAATAGAGATAAGGACAAAGCAAAAAAAAAAAAAAAAAAAAAAAAAAAAAAAAGCTTTCAACGACATTGTTGGACTAGCATACCCTTGAAATTGTAACTATCATTCTTTCTCCGCTTTCCACTCACTCGTTAAGCTTGCGTCATCTTCAACTCACATGAGAAGTGACATAAGTCGATTTTTATTTTCAAAACTTTTAATTCAAAAAATTTTACTTCTATGATCTGAATTTTCATTTTGACTAAAATATTGTTTTAGATAAAAATATTCCTCAATTAAAATTTTTCATAGATCAGAGGGTTTTTTTTATAGATCATAAGCAAAAACCCAACAATCCTTGAGGGTCCACCATACCAAAAAAATGTCTTGTAACCGCGCTTCCTCCTACACGCTGACAAGAGCATCCCTCTTCCCTCTGTGGCGTTCAGGAGAAATGGTCAGTAGGCCTCGAAACTCTCACTTGAGAGGAAGTACAGTGAAACCATGCGCTTCTGTTGAGAAACGTTTAGTTTACATTCTCTCACCTCGAGAGTAAGTATATTTAGCACAACTCTATGTATTAGTTGGCCTGCAGAATCTCATCTGGAGAGGAAGTACATTTCTTGCATCCTGCATATAGCTGAGTATCGGGTTTTCGGCTTAGAAATTGAATGAAATATTTCGTGAATTATGTCTTTAAATGTGTTAAATATTGTATGAATCTATAATTATCTGTATGTCACTAAAAATCTGTACATATGTATATAAAATCTATACATCATCTGTATGTACTAAATTTCTGTATATATAATTTATCTATTTATTTATTTTATTATTACAATAGGCGATTTTTTAAAACTTTTTGGGAATGCAAAACCAGTTGTAATATTTCTTATTCGCATTATTATTACATCACTATTTAGACAACATATCCTTAAAGCATTCCCATTCCTTCTTCCATTGATAAATTATTATGTTGCGCATTTTTGAACCTACATTGAACTAAAATAGTTACTAGACTTTCTATAAATAATCCATTATAATATAAGATTATTCTGGCTTGGAGTTACTGATATCGTCAAAACAAGGAACTATAAAATAAAATAAATATTTGAAAATAAAACGTATCAGTAAATATCTAAATTGAAGAAAAGACTGCTGCAAAGTGCTATTAAATATGTGATGGTAGATAAAAAAATAATGAAAATGCATTTTAAGTTGATAATAATCTTGCACCAAATAAATTTTATATGAATCCACGTAACTACCCCAGAAAAGAAAATTTTTTTATATATTTTCTGAATCATTGGTGTTTCACAAATCATTTATTTAAAGAGCGGTTTTCGAAAGGCAGCCTATGGATTTGGATTCTAATTTGAACCCTAATTTCTTTTACACAATAGATGCATTCCAAAGAATATGTGTAAAAAAAAAGTTCGTGTAAAAATATATTGCATGTATGGAAAAATAGAAGATTGGTTTCAGTCCTAAGAAATCCGTAAAAATGATACAATAAACCATGAGTTTTCGTAAAAAGGATCTTAAACATTTTATTTCATAAAGATTGCATGGATGATGCAAAGTAAATTATCATTTGAAAAGAGGGGGAAAACGTGTCACTGAATTCAAGGAAAAAAACAACACAAAATGATTATGAAACAAATAAGAGTTAACCATAAAAGATTTTGTTCGTCGTCACTTCTGATAACAAACGCATACATTTGCGTAAGACTGCAATATTATTGCTATCGTTAGAAACGTCTTGGTTATCGTCTTCGTGTTCCATTAGTGAAATTCTTTTTGTAATCGTTAGAGAGTTTTTGCAAATAAATTCAGCTTTTTCTCCTAAAAAATAAAACATTTAATAAGAATTTCCTATGATTTTTGAAAAATTAACGGACGTCCCAAAATACTTTATGTAAAATTAATAACTAGCCGCCTGGATGCCGTTGTTTCAATGAATTTAAGAACGAATTCAATAATTAATCGTTGTCTTTGGGTTTTGGCTAATCCATTGTATAATTTTCTAATGTCTTTGTCTAATTTTTTCTTCCTTGTTTTTTGAGAAAACCTTTCATTCAACCGTATTTGCAAAAATTCCTACATTTTATTTAACTAAGATGAATGTGTCTGATTCCATTCTTTAATCTTCTACACATTCTTGACGCTGTTTGGCTTCATGGCATTTTCGTCTACTGGTACTCTTTTTTGAAATTATCTTCTATTCACATTACCAGAGCTTTTTTCATTATCTCTTTGACAATATCTCTTGTTATGATGATGATTTAGCAATTAACTTTGTTCCAAAACATATTGATTTTCTAATATCAGCTTCATTTTTCTTCATAGTTCTTACGATAGTTCGTGTAGACCAAAATGCTTTCCTACAGACGTTGCACCTTGTCCAGTTTCAAGACTATCTAAAATATGGATTTTAATATCCAAGAGATTTCTAAATTCCAAATTTGAATATCATTTTCGCTTTGTTATAGACGAATTATGTGACATTATGTAAGGGCAATCGAAAAATACTTCAATTATGTAATTTGTAAAAAAAGGTTTATAAACAATAAAAGATACTTTTTATTTTGAACACCAAACTCAAAATGCAGACAAAATTCCATTTTGAGATTATAAAATTCGGGGAATTCCACAAATGGAAAAAATCGTATTACATTCCTCGTCTCCGCAGTTATAAAAATAAAAATAAAACAAAATTTTCTTCTTAGAATTTGGTTTGATCTTGTTAAATCAAAATAAGTCGTGTAAAGAGAGAATTGTTTATTTATTCTTTTTTTTCTAATTCGTGTTCAATCAAAAATCATGTAAAAAGAAGTTCGTGTAAAAACAGAATCGGGCATAGTTTGAAACCTATTAATAATCGGGGTGTGGCGGGTTTTCGTTTAATAAATGTCTTGGTAAATGATAAATTAATTGTATTTTGCTTTTTGCAGATCTACGTTAATTCTCGAAAAAGATCTACAAAAAAAAAAAAAAATTATCTTAGAATATGAATTCGATTTGCTCGATCATTTTTGGTGGTACTAGAGTGAAAAAATTAAAAATAAATTTTAAATATAATGAAAAAACTTTACTTAATAAATAAAATAACAAAATATGCTATCATTGCTGTTTATTCTCTTAACCTGCATCAAACCAGGACCATAAATTCATCACAGCTAATCTACGAAGTGAAACGACTTCTTATGTCCTAATACTAAGAATAATGCTTTTACTCCAAAGCTTCATCGTTGCAAAGAGGGAAAATTCTTCTAAGTGCACTTTTAATGTAAAAACCACCTCATGTTTGCGTATCGTATGAATGAAAAGCAGAAATGTTCCATCAATTAGCCAGAAGTGTTTTTCATAGCTCAGGTATTGGATAATAAAAAAAATTATTACAAGAAATCAATTTCAAAATATTCTAACAAACAATTTTTAAATGGAAAAATCATAACATTTTAAATTGCAGAGTGTTTTAAAACAAAAGAGAAATAAAACAGAATAACAATTTCTATTCATAAATATTCATCCATAATACATAAAGGTAGTTCATTTATTATTATTATTATTATGTGTCTATAAAATCCTGGTTATTACCCTTATATTTATGAGACATAAAAAAAGGCAAACAAAATCATATATGCTTTCCAAATAAAAATAATCACATGATTTTTTTCGAAATTGAAAATGGAACTCAGAAATTGTTATTATTATTTTTTCTTACATTTTCTGCTTCAAAATATTATAAAATACGAAGCACATTTTAAAAAATAAATAAGTAAATAAAACCCTTTTCTTAATAAATTTGAATGACAATGTTGGTCAAATGGAGTTGCATATCAACAAACACCAGTTTTTTTACACAATCAAGCTTTCGTCAATCTTCATGTAACAACACAGTACAGTGCTTGCGGAATTATTAAGTCTAGATGAAGTGATTTACTTTCACCAAGCAAAAGATATAATGCTGTAAAAATTAATCGAAAATAGTGTGCTATTCATGGATCCTGTAATAATAATTGGAGGAAAAGAATGACAATGGTGCATCAGTCCATTCTGTCCAAACGATTCAAAATTTATGTAACTTTTGAGCACCCCCTACCCTTACAGCCCTAACAAGCTCACCTAATGATTTCCTTGTTTTTGTACTTGTTTTTTCCTCCTACATCTGAATTCTCTTTTACCTGACTATCCTGTTTGTTTGCCAACTTTTTCAAAACATTGTTGAGTTGCCTGAACTACCAAATCATATGCGCTTAGTCTGAGAAAACTATTCCAATTATTTCAAAAAAATACTTTTTATTAGTAAATGGTTATTGCAATGAAACATTTCCGAGGTATGTACGTATATCGAACGCAACGAATGTTTGTTTTTATTGTTTTCTTTGCTTATAACCAACCGGAACTTTTGTTCGAAATATTCCCCATAATATTGAATTTTCTTCAAAAAATTAGTGAAAATTTTCTCTTTTTTAGATATATGAAGAAATATCTTTTCTCTCTCAATAATAATAATAATAATAATAATGATAATAATAATTCTAAACAATACATTATCCTATCTACTATGGTTTCAATAATTATGCGCGTTGCCCATTGTAAGATCTCTGATAATAGCATGTATTGCGAAATCAGTAGTCTCTCATTGCTCATTTCGTTGACAATTATCCGTTATAATAAGTTTATACACTGTCTTTAATGTAATGTAATGTTGGACATGAAATATCTAAAAAAAAAAATTACAATAAAGTAGCCCCAATTTGTTTGAAAAGACTAATAAATTTTATGTATTTGTTTTAATTAATTGAATATAAACATCTTTAAAATGAATTTTTTTAGTTCATTACAATTAAATTATCAAATAGTTTCATTTTTATTTAATTACTAGATGGCAGCACATCACATCCAAAAAATATCACTACAGTGGTGGTGCCATCTAAGCAAATGGGTAAAGGTTACTGAATTAAGTAAAAAATGTTCAAATATTTATATATGTATGTATGTATGTATATATATACATTACTAAATCATTTTTAATTTTTTTCCTACATAAATAAATATATATATTTAAAGGTTCTATACTTCTTTCATACTTTTTTTATATACTAAGTGTATAAAAATTTCCATACTTTTCAATTTATTTATAAAATTTTTTAAATCTTATTTATTAAAAAAAATGTTACATTTTTTAAAAATTAAATTTCGAAAAATGTGTAATATATTCTTAAATAAAATATAGATTTAAAACATCCTCTTTCTTTTGAAAACAACAATTCGTCCTGTTTCTTTTGTTTCTGCAAATAGAGAGGGTTTATTATTATTATTATTTTATTATTTTTAATGTTTCGAATTACCTCTGCGAAATCAATGGTTGCAAATAATTAATTAAACAGCCAACATCACCAGATTTCAGAAATGCAAGAATTCTAAGTAAATATTTCTTTATTAAATTTTCTAAACAATTAATTTTTTCAACTAATTTTTAAACTGTTAAGAGAATTATTCTATATTAATTTTACTAATTAAATATTTTCGTATTCTCATAATGTTTAGCAAAACTTTTTGTCAATAGCAGTTTTGTATATGTGTGTACATTGTTAGGTTCCGTATTCCACTCGTGTATATCAAGAACAGCCACTGACGAATGATAAAAAAACACATTTTTCACAGTTTCTTTATTTCTTTTAGTTTTTTTTCTTTTTTTTCTTTTCTATAATTTGTCAGGAGAATTTTCTCTTTTCAATTACGATTGTACACATTGAATACTGCCCCAGGCAGCCTAATTGTCGATGCAAGTTACGCTGTCAAAATCACCTTCGAGCCTCCTGCTATGAAAATTCAACACATTTCAAATTCAACAAAATGGTTTATTTGTTGACCGTGTACACATGCGCCAACTATTAAACGGAACAATCTGTGACTCAATAATGAATAATTGCAGATGAATCGAAAACATTAACAAATATCTTGTAATATGCACCGGCGTGAAATCTGAAACATGGAAAACCACGGATACCAAGACACTAGATACTTGGATCTTTCCTTCGCCAATCATTCAATCTCTCCTTTGTGATTTCAAAGCCAGCGCCAATATAATTCCGGCTTTTTCCAGAGTTCAGGTAGCTGAGTTTATTAGTTCACGAATGCGTCATCGGCGGCCAGTGAGATTCATCGAGATCTACAAGCCTCAATGGTGATTTTTCAGAGCATCAAATATTTTAAAGTAGATAATAATTGAAATCTTACCTCATTCATAAAGCACTCCCAGAGATTTTCTAATTAATTCCTTTAATAAAATTGAGTTTAAATACGTATTGAACGATACCTTGGCGGTTTTTAAGTGTCGCCAATCTTTATTATTTGGAATAAAAATATTTTGAAAGCGTTTTGATTTTAAATGAAGTGTTTCATATATATTTTATTATTTGGCACAAAAATTTTAAGTGTAGATTGCCACATAAAAACCGCCAAATCTGTAGCTGCGGTTGGCCGGTTGGCGTGTGTGCTCTTTATTGGCGCAACTGTCGCCAAGGTACCGTTAATACGTAAGTACCTAAACTTGTTTCATAAAAATTCAAGTACCAAACATCCCTACAGGTAATATATATATATATATATAATCCAAAACAAATTTTTCAAACTTTTATTACATTACTTTTATTTATTTGTAGTGTTTAAATTTATGTTGACAAATTGAATTTCATGCAAATTTAGTTTAAAGAGAGGAAAATTATTTTTAATCCTAAAACTTTTTATCTCAGTGTCAACAAATTTTGTATCAAAAAGTATTATTATTATGATACATCACTTCAACACAGCAAGGATCCACCATGCATTCCCATAACAAACTAGGAAGAATTCAAGGTTGATAGATCTTTCTTTCAAACGTGTTGGACTCTTACGTTAGTACTTTGGACTTTGCATGTTTTTATTTATTTATTTTACGTCTATTATAACTTTTTGGACTTTGCAAGCTTTATTTGTAATGTTTTTTTTTTTACCAACGACAGACTTTAGTTGAATCAAGACCACACTCATTTCAGACTCTAATCTGTGCTAGCATAATAATAAAAACTTTCATGGTAAAAAAATACTTTTGTATATTTACATTTATGACACGAAAAATTATTTTTGTGTTTAAATTTGGAATATCTAAAAAATTATTGCTAAATGAATACTAGAAAATATTTAGTCTTTCACATTTACTAAATCATTCAGATACTATCCCTTTTTATTAATCTTACATTCAATCATAATATGTTACAGATTAAAATTCTAAATACTGAATGGCTAACTAAATAGTCTAATTCTGAAACAAAATATATGCAATTATAAACATAATGAATAAAAAATATATGTCAATATATTTCCAGGTACTCAAATATTCTTTTTCATTTTTTTTTTTTTTTTAGAACTTTGCCCCATCTAAAACTTTCTAAAATTCTCAGACCCCCCATATGAAATATTTTGTGCCAGCAGCTAATACAGTCATTTATTAAAATATTCTTCAAAAATATTACATTTATCAGAAAAAAATTTTTTTTTTCAATTCTTTGAAAAAATTTTGGAAAATATTTAGTCTTTAACGGTACCTTGGGACAAACTTCAGAAGGTTTTTAAGTGTCGCCAATCTTTATTATTTGGAATAAAAATATTTTGAATACCGTTTTGATTTTAAATGAAGTGTTTCTGAAATAAATTTTATTATTTGGAACAAAAATTTTAAGTAAATAGATTGGCGCCAGATCTGTAGCTGCGGTTGGCGCCAGACTCAAATATTCTTTCTCGCGTTTTTTATTGGCACAACTGTCGCTTTCTAAAATTTAATACGTAAGTACCAAACTTTTCAATAAGCCATTTATTAAAATATAAATAAACTTTCATAGAACAGAAACAGATATTTTTTTTTTTTTTTTTTTTTTGGCTGCTTCAAGAAAAAAAAAATTTTTTGAACCATTCTTTTAAAAACTATTTCAGATTTATATTAAACAAAAAAATTCCAAAAATATTCTTTTGAAATCCCTAAATAATTTTTACTTTTTTTACTTAGATTGAATTTTTTTCGGTTTACCTGTTTGAACTATATCTTTCAAAATCAAATTAAAAGTAGGATGTCGTAGAAACAGCAATTAAAAATATTCTTTTAAATGAAGGATGGATAAATAATATTGCTATTTATTTTATTTCTGTCAGTTTAATTTCAACAATTCTTTCATTATTATTGTTAGAAACTTATTCTTAGAAAAACAAAAAATTTCAAAAATATTATTTTTAAGATTCAACACTTATTCTTACTGCTTATCTGAACTAAGCCATTTTTTATTTTACTTTTATTCGTCGATATTTTAATTGCCATTCACTACTAAAAAAATAGCATTTGTTTAACAAATAACATATTTAGATTAAAGATAAGCTTTTATTTAAATACGTTGTTCAATTTTTAATTCCTATTTAAAAAATTTTTAAAAATACATATAATTTATCTAATTTTATTTTTAAAGTTATCTAAAAGCTGTTCAAAAAACTATTCTAAAAAATTATAATTTTAATTCAATTCATCTAATACGTCAGAAATTTAAGAATTATATTTTATGCTAATCATGTTATTATTCAAATAACTGATTTCTTTGTGGTCGAATATTATTTATTTATTGATGCTTATTTCAGTGTTTATTACAAAATCAAGTTTGCATCGGTATCATCATTTTTTTTACAAACTTTTAAAGTATAATCATCAAATTTGAAATCGAATTTTTGAAATTGAAACGATGGGCCGGTTGTACCAGATGGATAGTGCGCTGAGTTTCCGATCTTGCGTAGCTGAGTTCTAAACCCAACAAATGAAGCCTAACCGAGAAATGTGTTAATTCTAAATGTTTTTATACCACTTGGAAGACAGGAGCATCTGCATCAAGTTCAAGAATCTATGTAGTCTCATAGAAGGAAGGTAAAGGGGCAGTTTATGTTGTGATGGAGCACCCGTAGGTACAAGTCTGACTTGGCTCCGTGACGCTGAAGAAGGAGGGCAGTATCTTCGGAAGAACTTTTAAGGGAAACTATCCCACATGTGCGTATCGTACGGGAGAAACCCCTCACCAGGTAGTCCGACTAACGAGGCAAGAGTTGAACATCACAAATGCCATCGAGTCTCCTCGTTTTTTTAAAGCCACCAGCGGATGGCTAAATGGCGCCCTAATGGTCACCGGTTAGAGCCACCAGTTCGAGCCAAGGAGGGGTGTGATACGCTTGAAGAATGTACTTGACTATGTACGAACAGCCCAGACTCCATCTCTGGAGTATTGTAACAAACTTTTGTTGGTAAAATTTGGATACAATGTAACAACTCACACACACTAGTTAATGCTGAATTTACTACATATATGGAATACTAATAATATAAGTTCTCAGATTAAGGTTTCTAGTATTTGAATAAAACACTAGCATTTCAAAAACATGAAAAGTAGTTCATATTGTTAAAGGTAGTAACTCACTTTATTTTTACTTTAAATTAGTTAATCCATTTATAAAATATATTTTATGCTAATTATAATATTTTTTTTTTTTACATGCAAAATAAATTATTTGAAGTTTGCACTCTTTCAGGCAAGTGAAAAATTGAAAATTAAAATAATAATTATAAATAAAATTAAATAATTATAAATAAAATAATTATAAATTAATTTAAATAATTATAAATAAAATAATTATAAATTAATTTAAATAATTATAAATAAAATAATTATAAATTAATTTAAATAATTATAAATAAAATTAAATAAACTAATAAGCTAAGCTTCTAATTCTTTGAATAGCGTTATGATTCCTACTGGATGAATTAAGAGAAATTGTGAAATCACTTCCCCTGTTTTCACAATTTCCCTTTCCTGAGACATTTCCTATTTTGTCTCGAACAGCTATCATTCAATTTTTATGCTTATAAATCTTTTATAATTAAGGAGGAAAAGAATAATCAAAATTTTTGTAGACAAAAATAAAATAATCCCTTCTCTTTAACTCGCCTATAATTTCAATTAAAATCTAATTTTTTTATTTGCTTCCAATAAAAAAATATCGATTTGTATTTATATAAAGATAATTTTTACAAAATAAATAAATATCCCAATAAAATAAATATGATTTTGTCCCCCTGACATTCACAGTATTTTCAACACAGTCTCGCTTTTTATGTGTTTTTTGGAAAATAACAAAATGAACGCCTTTTGAAAACGTTTCTTTTTTTTTTTTTTTCGTTTTTTTTTTTTTCTGATAACCTTGGCATTTTACTTACAAAGAGGGAATTTCTCCATATTAATAAGCAGAAAAATCTTAACTGAAAAAAATGCTGATATTTATGCTTTTCTGACCAGAAAATTTAAAAACGAATTAAATTGATTAAAATATTCATTACATTTCAAAAATTTTGATAGTGATGGTACTGGCAACTGGCGTACCGATTACGGAGTACCAACAGGGGGAAATACCCCTTAAACCTCCTCATCTTAATTCATAGATATGCTTTAAATTTTAATTGGCTGCTTAATTAATGTTAGTAGAAATGCAAGATAAAGTTTCAAAAATTCAGTTAAAGTGATACTAAAAAAAAAAAAAAAAAAAAAAAAAAAAAAAAAAAAATACTAATAATAAAAAAGTAAAACGCAAAACAAAAGAAATTAAAGTTAAGTTTAAATTCAGTACAATTAGGGACCAGTTGTCAATGCCAAAACTATTGAAAAAGTAACCAGAGTATGAACATTTAAAAGTTAAACGTTAATTTTTTTATGAATTTATTTATTTTTTTATCCCACTTGGCAGGCAGCAACATCTAGACCAATCCAAGAACCCTTGTAGTCTCATGGAGGGATTGAAAAGTGGGGGCAGCTTCTTTTGTGATTAAAGCAGCCATAGATAGAAATCTGACTGACTTAGCTCCATATCATTGAAGCAGGAGGGTAGTGCCTTCAGGGAGGACGTTTAGGGGGAACTACCCCGCATTTACGTATAGTATGGGAGAAACCCCGGTAAACTCCCACCAGGCAGTCCGACTAATGAGGAAAGAGGCTGAACATCACAAACGCAAGGATAAGGATAAATTAAGGATAAGGTTATGAATAAGATTTGAAAAAAAAAAAAAGGATTTTTGAAATTAAAATTTTTTTAATTTTTAGAATATTAATGAATTTTTTAGATAAAATTTATATTTTTTAACCTAAAAATTAAATGATTCTTGAAGTTAAAAAACTGAACAAATTAAAATTTTCTTTGCAATTTTTATTTTTAGAAAAATTTTTTTTTTTTCAATATTCTTATTTGTGAATTCCAGATATATCTTCTTCGTTGAAAAGAAGAGGAATAAAAAAATTCCGTTATTTCCGTTTGGTGAATAGATTTTTTATCATCATCAAACAATTGAAATCATGTATAAAACTGATATTTAAAAAGAAAGTGAAAGAAATATTTTTGTGTGACTTCACTTTTTTATTTGTAAAATAAAAATTCTTATTCTGGTAGAATCTGAAGAGTTGGGTTTTTTTTTTTTTCAATTCAGAATTCTCGAATAACCTTTAATAACAGAGAATTAGAACAGCTTTTAACAACTATTGAAAAAAAATCTAATTTTATTTAGTTATCGAAGTACAATTTATATTAACGATTTATACTACAATTTATAATAAGACGATATCATGCTTTCTATTTATTCAAAATACTTTATCAAAATACTGAATTTGAAAATAATCTTTGATTTATTATGTGGTAAAGATAGCATTTAAATAAATTTATATCATATATTTTAACCACGGATAAATGTTTTATCAAAAAAAAAAAATGTGGTGGCAGAAGACCTAAATTTCTTTTTGAAAGCATTTTGCATATTAATACTTGCAAATATGATCTGACAACAGCTAATTTGGGGCAAATGTTATTGCAAAATTTATTTCAGCAAAATTGAAGTTTTCATAATTTGGAGAAAATAAATTAATGTTCTATAGAGAAAATAGCATGATCCAAATTGAAAAAAAATTCCAAAGGAAAAATTATCAATTTTTTATAAAATTTCATCTATATCAGTTCTTTGCAGATAATAATCTTCTATATAAAATAACTTTAACAATATAGCCTGAAAATAATTATTACTTATAAAATTTCTATAACTGAAAATGGCAACATAAATTTAAAATTTTACACCTATCTTAAATACATACAAAAAATTATTCATAACAATAACTTACTATCCAATCCTACATCTTTAAAAATTTTTTGAATTGCTCAAACAATTAAATTAAAAATTTTCAAACTAAAAATATACTATAAAATCAATCTCAAATATATCCTCCAGAAATGCTTTCTAATTTAAATCAACAAGGACTTGTAACTTCCATGGTTAAAACCAAAATTAGAAGAAAGAAAAAGAGAGTGGCAGGACAAGATACTTACCAACAAGCCATCAGAAAATTGAAGAAGCATATACATCCTAAACTGAAGCTTTCAGAGTCATTTTTAAAAGTATTCGACAAAACACTTCTTCACGTAACTGACATTATTTTTTAAAAGAGTTGAATCGCCTAACGTGGATTAGAAGACATAAAACTCTAACCGTTCAACAAATAGAATGTGCTACAAAAATATGTTTATCTGGTTTTTAAGTCAGCAAGCAGTCAATTATGGCAGGAATGCTGTTTCTTTGGCGACTTGCAAAGTTACTGTGTAATTCTTGTAAAGATTAAAAATTGAAATTTGCTTTTAAAATAAATTTTTTCCTTGGCCAAAACACAAATTTGGAGCTGTTGGGACTTGGCGACTTTTTTGTGGCGATAAACTTTTTGTAACGACAAGTTGCCTATGGCGATAAGTTACTTGGCCGACTTTGACCAAAAGAATGTTTGGGGCAAAATCCCAATGGAACTTTGGTTCTACGATTTTATTTTTTTCTTTATTCGCACAAAATGAATTAGGTTATTTTTTCATTTGATATGCAATTCAGTTCACAACCTTAGTGACAAATTTTTTTCTTTGGAGTTGTGATACTGCGCCAAATCTAGTACTACAACTTAAGTATACCAAAAGTTAGGAAACAACCCTCTTGCCTAATTATATCAAAATTGGTGAATTTCAAAATCATTCTAATACTGTGGGCTATACTATATTTTTACCGATTTTTGTCTTACTTTGAAGACAAATTTAAAAAAAATGTAAGAACCAATATAAATTTAAGTTAAAAAGTATTTATACATATACGTATACAAAACTATTACTTTCATTTGGTTTTAAATTGTGATAGAAATTTAGCGATTTCTTTGTAAATATGTGAATATTTAGCAGCATTTTAATTTTTATTATTCCTATTTTATTTTTGCAGAGATAGCGTTATGCTAATGGAAGAAGTTACAGATAAACATATTAAAAGATATTGGAAGAAAAAATGCACCTTTATAATATTTATTAAAAAATCATTATATCTATATGAAAAAGAAAACGGTCAAATCGAAAAAAAATGCCCTTTAGATTTGGCAATTTTTTTGTGCCCCAACTGAGCAATAAGTAGCCAAATGTGGTAAATCGACTTTCTTTCATTGTTTGCAATTCACTTCACTTACAATCGCAACCCGTTACTTGGCGGATTTTGGCGAAAAGAATTTTTTGACGCCAAATCCAAACGGTCTCTGTTCTCCGATTTTACCAAGAAAACTTATTAAAATATAAGAACTTTACATTACATTTATAGGATTATTTAAGGCAACATTAAATATTTGCTTTTTCAAACAAGATGATAACTCTTTCCCTTTGGTGTAATTCGTCTTTTACTTTTAGCATAAATATCATTAATAAAGTACTGTATAGGAAAATTTGATTTAATACAATTAATTATAGCATTAGTTTTTAATATTTTTTAACTGTATCTTTTATATAATTCATCAAATCTCATGTCATCTAATGAGATTCCAACAGATTTAGTTAAAATCAGTAAAATAATATTTGAACAAATATTGTAAAACATAAATATCATTTCAAATATATTAAATTAATCTGCTTTGGCGACCATTTATAACGTGGCCATTTCACTATAAGATGGAACATTGCTGAAGAAATAAAATATTTATTTGCAATCCACACTCAAAAATGTTTAATGGAAAATAAATGCATTACAAAAAACTTATTTTTGCGATTTATTGAAACGCCTCAATACATAAACAAAGCATTCTTAGAAAGTGAGAAAGTAAATTTTAATATCTAATCTATATTAAGATTATTTGGTACTTTAGTGATAACCGTATGCCATTGTCAATTAAGATAAAAAAACCTCGAGATAAAGATGATAGAGAAACAGATTTTCTGGCGCTAAACGTTGAGATTAATACGAGCAATCAATCCCTAACATGCGATTAATATGAAAGTATTGATTTTTTTAACCTCACAATAAATTGACTTAATTAAATGCTTTAAATTTGAATTAATAAAAATAAAATTCCTTTTTGATATAACAAAAAAATTATTTTCTCTTATTTTAAATAAAATAATTCCTTAAATAATAACTTAGAATCAAATAGTAGAACGTACAGAAATTTTAAATAATTATTTTAAGATCTATTCTTACTCTTATTGCTTATTTTATTTCAAACAATTTGATTTTACCTAAAAGAATAAATTTCATTAATTTTTATCTGCATACAAATTTGACAAATACAAATTCACCTACATACAATGGTGAGCAAAATTTAAGGACGAAATTTTTCGAATGTAGCGTTGTGCAGAAGTGTTCCACGTCAATATAAATCATATCATAAGATCCCCAATATGAAAAAATTTGGGACATGAAAGCAAAACCATCCAGTCATGGAATCAAAAAGATAAAACGGCATTTTATGAAAAAGGTAGCTCTTTAAACAAAACTGAAAAAAGACATAAATGTTCATGTGACTGCACTGGGAAGAGAAATTCAGTTTTTAGAAGGGGATAAGATCACCCTTGTCTGAGATGAAAGAATTACAATGGCTATCCATAATGAAAACAATGTTAACAAAAACTTTTTGAGGTATCGCTGCTCATTTCTCTTGTAGCGCCGATTTCAGCTGCGGAATCGTTGCTGACGGCTGATCATGTGCTGCCAATCTAATTTAATTTTTTATATTTTTACTAACCTTAAATTTTGTTTATCCTTTTAAAGTTTTTATCTTTTTCATTTTTACTGAACAAGTTACTCAATCTTAATTATTTCTTTTATTAATTTCTTTAATTGCAATATTCTTTTGGAATAAATTTTTAATTTTTATTCGTAATTATGTAAATAGAGATATGGAGATTTTCTTCTCTAAGAACTCTAGAAAATAAAACCTTTGCCTTTGTGCTGCCAATCGTCTTACGAGAAGGTCGCGTACGTGTACTATGGGATTTAAGTCTAGAGAACTTGCACGCCAATCCAGACTGGAATATGTTCATTCTCGAAGAGCTCCGCGACAGCTACTGTATAATGAGGTGTAGTGTTGTCATCCATGATAGGAAGTCCTGACCTACAGTACCTCTAAACAGACGAACCTTCTTATTTCAGACGAACCCTTGCATTTTCTCTTATCTGCGTACGCTCACTTTCAAGTCACTTTCGTCTCACTTCCATCTCTATTTAAACTCCAGGAAATCGGCTGCTGATTTTCGATTATTGGTTGGAATTGATCCGTAGAATGAATCCACTCCTAAAATTACTGATTGAGCCTAATCATTGGTTAAAGTGGTTTTGATATCCAGTCCAGGCAAAGCGGCGTACATTTTTGGAGATCAACGGTTGTTTTCTCATGCTCAAGGGACCACCTGGAGAATATATAGATGGTCTTCGACATCACACAAATATTTATTTCCACACTTTTTCCCCCCTTTGCGGCAACATAAATATGGTGGACTATATGGCCAAGTGGCCACCTTGCTAAGATTTATAGTGCTTTTGTCGACAAACACCCACTCTTATGTGTAACATAATATCAGTCCACTAGAACACACTGTTAAAAAAATTTTTATCCAGCAACAACGAAACGTCCTCAAATTGCCAATTAACAGTAGTTTCAATAGACATAAAATAATGTAAATACATATCGACATGACAGAACTTATCTGCCATATTTGTCACACTTCGACCTTCTCCAACTTCCCGATGACACTATTTAGAGTAAAGTCGTTTGTATGCTTCGGAGTTGTTCAAGCTGCTACTATCACGTGATAGTATCAGCTTGAACTTAACTTCTCTACGTAGCTTGATGTTGAAATCACTATACACCTTGCAATAGCTTTCACCAAATTACTGAGCGTACACCTCCTTTTACACCCTTTCAAAACTCCTCTCCCTACATGTTTTATATACGCTCATGTCCTATTTTACCTGTCCCAAGTCTATTTCCTACTTGATTTTTAGGGTCTGTACAGTTGTCATGTTCCGCTTTTATGTTAACTTCTCTACCTCGTTCTTTAATGTCTGTACAACAGTGTACGATTGACGGACTTCAGTCCCTTCATGTATCCTATTTACACATCATATTTTCTCACAAGTAAAACCATAACCACCATTTATGCAACACATTTCCTTAGTCAGTAAGACTGTTATGACTTTTATGTAAGCAACACATGTCTTATCTCCAAATCTTGTAATTCATGACATACTATTAGAAAATTCCTAGAGAATATCCAAAAACTGAAAAATTACAACTATTTCTGTCCTATCAGATAAGAATCTTCTCGTCGAATAAGTTCCGATCAATCATTGGCATATATCTATCTACAGAATAATCTCATCCCTTGAAAAACTGAAGCTAAATACTTTAGTTTTATTTTCGACCAACTCTTTTGGAACTCGTACTTACAGTGCATCATGTAAAAATTCAGAAACTCAACTCTGAAGCTCTATGCTCTTATAGCCAGTTATTTAATACTTAGCAAAACTAATAAAATCATAATTATACATCCATACTTCGACCAATAATTACGAGCACATGCTCCGTGTGGCCTGATGCAGAAAATACTAATTTTAAATTCCTTGAAGAGAATAAAACTAAGTCTCAGACAAATATAATATATACGATGGTTCATGGGAAATACAGAACTCCACGATGCAGTAACACTATGTTCGCGTGAGCAGATAACGATGAAAAAAAGTCAGTGTTTGTGTTGTGTGTGATCTGCAAGAGCGAAACGACATGGGCGCGAGTGGCTACGGTCATTAAGAGTAGTGTAATAATTAACGTGTTTGTTTTATTTGTTTTGTGAGTGATTATTTTTGAAAAGTGAACCCCAAATATGCAGTCCACTGAGAAATACTATAGCTTGGGGACACACTAAAAAAATTTTTTATGAAGAAAACTTTCCAAGAAATTCTTTGATACCTCCTTGCTCTAGAAAACACTGCAAAACAAGATACAAATATATTCGTCAGACTCTACTTTTAAAAGACCTCAAAGAAATCCACTCTTTCTTTTAATTTCAAAGTTAAAATCTTTTAAGGTTTTTTTTTTTTTTTTTTTTTTTTTTTAATTTATTTATTTAGTCGAAAAAACAAAAGAATTTAGAATGAAAAAAAAATTCAATCGAAATCAGTTTGTATTTCATTACCTTTACTTTTAAATACGTAATTCACCTTTTACTTTATTATCTTTGATATAACCATTCTGGACAAATACGTTTATACACCTTAAATTATAAAAAATGGCTGATGGCCGAGTGGCTAGCGCTCTGGCGCTCGGTACCACAGGTATCGGGTTCGAATCCCGGCGGTGCCATGGGTGTTTATAGTGGTTCGGAATCCACTTTAAACCGTAGATCCCGGTCCCTAATAGGATCGTAGAGAAATTGCGGAGGCATAGTTACTCCGCGTCCGTGGCTTATAAGTTACACTCGCCCCCTGAGTAGTGCAAAGTGAGTAACATCGGTGCAGCTCTTATGGCATAAAAAGATCACGGTCTCGCTTGCCAGCTGCATTAGAAAAATAAATAAAAAATTTATAACAAAAAAAAAAAAAAAACAATTCCAATGCAGTTTCTCAAATTGGTAGCACTGGAAATAGATATGTTGTTCTTGTAATATATCAACAATTGTTAACTAACCACAATGCGGAATGCAGATTAAAACTAGAATTTAAATTCTAATTCCATATAAGAAAGTTTAACTTGTCTAAGTAAGGAAAAAGACAGAAAAGGGAAAATTAATTTTATTATGCATTTATCGTTTCATCTAACTCTAACTGCTTTTGTATTTATGTAGTAAGCAGTGTTTAATATCCTTAACAATTCCATCTTCTTCTTTTCGTAAAATATCGGTGATCTGATGTACCACTTATGTATATCACGAACAACCCACCCAATCTCGAGGAAAAAAGGACTTTTAGGGGTAACTGCCCCGCATTTGAGTTTCATACATGAGAATCCAGCATGACTATCGATGCGAGATGTTTAACACATATTGTCACTATCACCCTCAAGCCTCCTCGTTTCTGAAAGCAGTAACTGCAAGAATGCCATCAGCAGATTCGAACCTCAGCCCTCCTGAAAGCTAGCTGCGCAATTATTGCCATGAGTAGGACATACAACCCTAATAATGCATAATATGCCAATAACAAAAGAACTTAAGTAAGTTTAATAATATACAAGATTAATTATTTATTTCTTAAGGGAACATTAATCATAACCACATTATTTTCTCCATTATTAAGGGAAGATTAATCATTTATTTTTTAAGGAGAACAGGAAGATTATTAAGGGAAAATCAATCATAACCACATTATTTTCCCCATTATTAAGGAAGATTTATCATTTATTTCTTAAGGGAAGATAGGAAGATTTTTAAGGGAAAATTAATTATAACCACATATTAATTATAAATGATTCCATATATGCTTAGGGTTTTACTAATGCTTTGGTACAATATTTTCCAAATGGATATTTTTATAGAAATTTTTAAAATTATTAAAAACTATTTTTGTAAATACATTAATTATTTTACACAAGCATTATTTAAATTCAGGTATTCAATGCATTTCATAATGGAAAAATTCTTCTTAAATAAAAAATTTTCCTAAAAAATACAGTTCCTTTTCACCATCATTGTAGATACATCAATCTTTGACTATATTACTTTATATCACAATATTCTTGTAGTCTATTTAGGCTTTTTCCTGTTTTGAGTTGTTATTTCAACAGAAACTCCTCCCGAAATACAACGATCCGTTCGTTCGACATAACTTTTATAGATACGTATCATAAATGCAAGAAACCCGGACTGTCTATTATTTATTCATTTTGTCAGCATCCTGTTCGTTCTGGGAGTGGCATAACATATCTAAAAATAACAGTTGGTTGACTGTCAGTGAAAAATTTGAAAAATTCTTTAGAATAACTAAATATTAATTAGGCTAAAATAATACTGCCGCTATGCAATTATTGAAATTAAAACTATTTGCAAAGCACAGAAATAAAAAATCTAATTGCAATGTCTTTCAATAAAAAAAAATTTAAAAAATAGCAAAAAGTCGTCTGATAGTCATACAAATTATTTATATTATTTTACTTTGATATTGCTTTTTAAGAATATAATACCATTCATAGTTTATATTATTTGAAAACAATTTGGTGTTAATTAAATTAAAAACAAGTAATATAAAAAAAAATTATTCAAAGTCTTTTATAAATAATTGCCATTAATTTTTTTAAGTTTATCTGGCGCCATCTATTGGTAGATATATGCAAATTAAATCGAAAAAAAACTAAAATTAATTAATTAAATTTAATTACTGAATTAATATTTGAAAAAACTATATTAAAATCCAGTGTCATCCACTACAAGTTAAAAAAATGTATTTGAACTTCAGGTTTCTGGTGGGAGTTTTAGCAAGTTTTCTCTCGTACGACATGCAAATTATCATGCATATTAGTTTCTTCTATAAGTCTTTCCGAAAGGCAATGCCCTTCGATTATTATCCTTGGATGGACGGTGGCATGGATGTTTGTTGGTGGTTCGGAATCCAAGTTAATATGTAGATCCCGGTCTGCTTAACCTAAAGTGTGCACAAGATGACCGTAGAGCGACAAACCAAACTAACCTTGCATGGACTGCTCATGTATGTATGTGTAAGTGACATAAACATCTTTGATGTACAGCGAAAAAAAAAAAGAAAAACACTGTGTCCAAAATTTACTTTTTTTTTAATTATACGAAATTATAATCCCAAATAATCCTTTGTTTCTCTTTTTAACACAATTTAGCAAATAAAATGTCTTATGATGTTTAGTGTAGCTGAAATTATTAGGACATATTTAAGTAAGTAAATAATATGCTGAAATACATAAGCGTATTATTGGCAAAAGGCGTGAATATAAAAAATCAATTATACGCATATTATAAAAAACTAAATTACATATACTACTTATAGCTGTGTAAAATAGATGAATAATTTTAAAGATTTTATTTAAAGCATACAATATGCACATTAAAAATTATTATTATTTTTAAAATTTTATTTATAATTAGTTTATGAAAGCCAAATATGATAATTTTTGTTTCAGAAAAATATTGAACTAATTTTTTTTTCAAAAATATTTTTTAAATGAGAAAATCTAGTTAAATGCATACAAAAATTTAATTAAAAATTTAAAACTTTAATTACATGAACTAAATTATTTCCTTGATAAGTTTCAGCTTTCCTAACTCGCCCACGCAACATCAGCATTATCTTGTTTGTGTAAAAACAGGTTTATAATAATTATTTTTAAATTTGGAAATAAGTCACTTAAGTGACACTTTCTTGAAATCTCGTAAATTTTTTATAACAATCTAAAATAAAAAAAAAACTATATTTTAAGGGTTGACGACACTAGAAAACCAACAGCATAAATAATATTGTGTGTTATATAATTCCATTTTTTTTTATAAAGGTATTTAATATTTAGTCTTTTAAAAAATATTTCCAAAAAACTGACTAAATTTACGTTTTTAATTTAGAAAAAAATTACACTTTCCACTCATGAAAAAAATTTTTAAATTATTTAGAATCATGAATTAATTAACCATGTTAATTAACAGCATTGTACCATAAGTTATTTTCCTTCATACCATTTCGAACGATACCACTTATGTGAAGATCTAAACAAAGCAATTAATATAAAAAAAAATTTTTAAGTCAATTCCTACTTTTCATTCTATTGCAGAAAGTCCTTTATAAATAATTTTCATTCATTTTTTAAGTTTATCTGGCGCCATCTATTGGTAGATATATGCAACTTAAATAAAAAACTAAAATTAATGAATTAAATTTAATTACTGAATTAATATTTGAAAACTGTATTAACATCAAGTGCCATCCACTACAAGTTCCAAAAAATGTATTTGAACTTGAGTGGATGAATAAAAAGTATTTTATGAACGATTGAAAAATTTGAACAAGATATATATAGGGAGAGTGTGAGCTAAAAGAAGGAATTGAATAACAAGGAAAGATGCCTTCAAAATGATAAGCATTTAAACAGTTTCTTCTCGAATGACATAATTACAGATTACAAATCTAAATAATCCATATTTTGTGTGGAAAAAATTTTATACTTCTTTTTGTTGATATTCAAAAAGGAATAATTATTTAATATATTAATATTTTAAGAAGGAATTGTAAACATACAATTTAATTTATTTTTTATAATCTTATTCGTACATTTGAAATTGGATGTCATTAACTATACATAACAAGAAGAGAAAAAAAAAAAAATTAAGAATCAAATTCCAAAATCAAAATTCGTGTTAGAAAGGAAAAATTTCTTTTGTTGATGTTCTAAAAGTAATAATTGCTTAATATGTTAATATTTTAAGAGCTTAAATATTATTGTTAATATATTAATATTTTTCAATTTTAATTTTATTTAACAATTCAATTTATTTTTCATAATCGTATACACATAGCAAGAAAAGAAAATTATGATTCGCCATTCAAAATCAAAATGTGTCAAGATTAAAAAAAAAGTGAACTTGAAGCCAAAAACATCAAATATATAGGACTGACTTGAGAAGGTGGAAGAAGAGCTAAAACCGGTAACCTCCCCACGAAAGCATAACTGGCACAAATGCACATCACAACTCAGTAGGATTCGGTGAGAAAACAGGTACCACCAGC
>BPLR01002960.1:0-27399 GCA_021605095.1 Caerostris extrusa
GTTACGTATTGCCGTTAAATCAAATAAAATACATTTTTATGATTAGAAATCTGTCCATTAAAGTAAGTTATAGTATAATCTCAAAATGAATAAAGTAACAGAATAATAATTTATAACAGCAAAATAACCCATGCGATTCATGGAATAATGAACGAATACAGTGATTATAATTAAAGTCCCACTCTCAAAATGCTGTCAAAAGGACCTCCTGTCACAATGAGTTCAAATTTGAACTGAAGATACTTGAAGAAGGGGGAATTGTATGGCACTATCAAAAAAACAAATTATTTTTTTTTTTTTTTTTTGGCCAATGCCGCCAATTTTTGGGTAGAATTTCTAAAATCAGAAATGCCCTGCATTTGAGAACAATGATTATATAATTTCTTAATCCCTTTTTTTTCCTTTACAATTTGTTTAAGAAATGCCGATATAAAAAGAAAGTTACCTTCCTAAATTGTATAAAGTCGCCAGATCATATATGATGTTACCAAATATTTTATTAATATTTAATTAATTAATATACATTATATCACATAAGTAAAAGAAAGAAACACTAGTCACAATGAGTTTAAATTTGAACTAAAGATACTTGAAGAAAAGAGAAACGGTATTGCAGCAAAAAAAAAAGTTTCACCAATTTTGCTCATCCAATTTGGTACCTTGCCGTGCTGGATGCCACGCCAATAACAGTGTCACGACTGTTGAATGACTTGATAGTTATTTTTATCCTTCAAAAAACTGAAACAATCAAGCACATTGAACATTACAGTTGATTTAATATGCAACTCATACCAAATACGTTGTTATTTCGATTCAAACTAGCACTGGCAGCAGAATTTTCTTTCTTTATGCCGCTTACCATGCCATCTATTAATATACTTTGGAACTTTTTTTTTGATGCCGTGGCTGTTTCCTTTCTTCAAGTATCTTTGGTTCAAATTTGAACTCACTGTGACGAGTGGTTCTTTTTTTTTACAGCATTTTAAAAGTGGGACTTAATTATAATCACCCCTGTATATTGAATGCTCTCTGAAATAGTTTTAACAGAATTTAATTATTGTAAATATTATACGAACACGAAAAAAAAATTGTTTTTAAAAGTTTCAAAGAAAATAATGTAATAAAAGGACTAATTATTTTTTATCAAAATAAACATTCTATATTTCTATAAAAAAGTAACTTCACAAATGGAGAAAAAAAGGCATTACAGAAAAATCCAAATTAAAAGCTTCATTTAAAATAAAACTGTATTTCATTCCATTGAATTTGATTTGATTGCACAAGCAAATACACCTCAATCCATCCGTGCATAATTAATCTAGGAGAAATTTTTTTTAAATTCTTTATTTTTAGCGTTTAATTTATAAAAAAATATTTTCTATTAGCGTGAAAAATTTTTAAGAGTTTCCCGTTTTAATGTTTTAAGTATATATCTTTTCAAATACTTTTTCAAATTTTTTGTAGCAGATTTCGGAATTCTGATGATAAAGTAAAATAAACTTAAAGTGCACCCTCTAATTTTGAATGCTGACGTTTTTTATAGAAATTTGTCATAAATGAAGTATTTTTTTTTGTCAGGGAAAAAAATATGGAAAACTATTAAACATTTTTTATAACATTAAAAATGAAATAAAAATGAGGAATGTTAAACTATAATAAATTCAAGGAAATAGAAAATAATCATTATTTCTGAAGAAACAGAAATAGTAACCTTATTAAACCACGAGAATGATAAAGAAACAGAAATGTACAGCAAGTGTGATAAAAAACAGAAATATGCAGCAAGTGTGATAAAGAAACAAAAATATACAGCAAGTGTGATAAAAGAAACAGAAATATACAGAAAGATTGATAAAGGAACAGAAACATACAGCAAGAGCGATAAAGAAACAAAAATATACAGCAAGTGATAAAGAAACAGAAATATACAGCAAGAGCGATAAAGGAACAGAAATATACAGCAAGAGTGATAAAGAAGAAATAAACAACCATAATAATAAAGAAACAGAAATAAACAAACCAAAAAAAAAACAAAAAAACAAAACCAGAAATGATAAAGAAACAGAAATAAACAACCAGAATGATAAAGAAACAGAAATAAAACAACCAGAATGATAAAGAAACAGAAATAAACAAACCAGAATGATAAAGAAACAGAAATAAACAAACCAGAATGATAAAGAAACAGAAATAAACAAACCAGAATGATAAAGAAACAGAAATAAACAAACCAGAATGATAAAAAGAAACAGAAATTTACAGCAACTATGATAAAATAATAATATCCTTATTAAAACAAGTTTCAAATAATTAGTTTTTCTTGTATTAAAAAATCGTTTCAATTAAATCAACTCTTTGAAATCAAGCCCAAATAAACAAAATAATTTTCCATTTTGTTCATAACAATAAAGAAGAAACAGGAAACATTGAATAAACAATGCAATCCAATAAGACAGTTGTACATTAACGTATGCACACAATACTCATTGTTCGTAAAAATCTCCAATGATTACCCACATGCTCATTTAAATACATCCAAACTGTCTTCAAAACTGCAAATTTTTCCAATAAACAACTTTTCACTTATGTATAACACTATAAAAAAGAAAATGAGATTTTTTTTTTTGTTTATTTATCAACTCTTATTCCAGACAATTTCGTGAGTGGAACAACTAAAGCGAAGAAATTCATTCGGAGTTCTATTATCTTTCCATTACCTTAATGCGAGCCGTTCAATTGTGTTTAGGATTACCATTTACTGGAACTGCAATCGTATTAAATGAGATATTGATTAAGTTCATGTTCCGTGTTGTAGCAGATTTCAGAAAACACTCCTTCAAGAATGGCGTCTTTCTAATTTATTAAAGCTTCCTTTAATGGGGTATTAAGAGTAATTTCGAAAACAATTGCTGGAATATTTTCTAAGCACTTGGATTCAATTTTCTAAGATTAACACTTTGTGACGGAGCACTTCATAATGGTTTTTTAAAGCAGACGATGGGCATTCAGTTATTGGATGGCGAGAAAAAACTTAATACTAACTTGCATCCTGAAGCATTTTTAAAAAAAAAAAAATTTTTTTTTCCTTTTTGTGAAGAAGCTCGAGTAAAAGAATTAAATTTGACCAAGTAGTAAAGTCAACGTAGAATTAAATAGGAATGGTAAGGTACTTAAATATTTGGAACGACTAATTATTTGTTTTAAATTGAAATTCTATTCTAAATGAGAAATGAGATAATAATAATAATAAAGCAAATAAATTCATACAATTTTTTTTCTTCACCAGTTATTCAGATTTATTAAAAGGTTTATTTTATAATTTGAAATGTTTGTAAAAACAATAATATTAAATATATTATTAAAGTTTAATTATAAACTTTTATTTTGTTTAATTCTTTCAATATTTGTAAAAACAATAATTATAAAACACACAATATATTTATTAAGCTTTTTATTTTGTTTAATTCTTTAATATTTGTAAAAACAATAATTATAAACTTTTATAATATATTTAATAAAATTTTTATTTCGTTCAATTCTTAAATATTTGTAAAACAATAATTATAAATACTAATAATATATTTAATAAACTTTTATTTTGTTTAATTCTTCAATATTTGTAAACAATAATTATAAACATTAATAATATATTTAACAAATTTGCATGTTGTTTAATTCAATATTTGTAAAACAATCATATATTTAATTAACTTTTTATTTTGTTTAATTCTTAAATATTTATAATACAGTAATTATAAACTTTAATAATAGATTTAATAATCTTTTTGCTTTAATTTAAATATTTGCATTAATAATTTAAAAGGACTTTTAACATAAATGCTCGACCATCTCAAAACAGTATCCTTTTTTTAACAGTATTTTCTACGTTTAACACTTGGAGCACTTCATAATGATTTTAAAGCAGACAATGGGTATTCAGTTACTGGATGGCGAGAAAATGAATACGAACTGCATCCTGAAACATTTTAAACAAATCTCTTTTTTCTTCCTTTGTGAAAAAGTTCGAGTAAAAGAATTAAATTTGACAATGTAGTCAACGTTTTATTGATGCAGAATTAAATTTAAATGGCAAGGTAATTTAAATATTTGGAACTAATTATTTGTTTTAAATTAAATTTATTCTAAATCCTAGTTCTTTTTCACAAAGAATAATGAGACTAATAAATTCTTTTGTTTAATTCTTCAATATTTGTAAAAACAATAATTATAAACTTTAATAATATATTTTTTTATTTCATTTAATTCTTAAATATTTGCAATAATGATTTAAAAAGGATTTTAACTTAAACTAAATCATCTTAAAAACAGTATTCTTTTTAATGCAATATTTTTAAGATTAACACTTGGATAGAGCATAATGGTTTTAAAGCAGACGGCAGGTATTCAGCTGCAGTATGGCGAGAAAAATGAATACTAACTGCATCCTGAAGCATTTTTTAAAATTATTTTTCTCTCTTTTTGTGAAGAAGTTCGATAAAGAATTAAATTTGACCCGGTAGTAAAGTCAGCGTTTTATTGATGTAGAATTAAATTTAGAAGAATAGAATTCAATTTAAATATTTGGAACGACTAATTGTTTGTTTTAAATTGAATTCTATTCTAAATGAGCAATGTGTTCATAGAGTATAATAATACAAATAAATTCATACAATTTTATTTTCTTCTCGCCAGTTATTTAGATTTATTAAAAACTTTAATTTCTTTAATTCTTCAATATTTGTAAAACAATTATTAAATATATTATCAAAGTTTATAATTATTGTTTTACAAATATTTAAGAATTAAACAAATTAAAAGAGTTTATTAAATATATTATCAAAAGTTTGTAATTAAATTTTTAATTTGTTTAATTCTTAAATATTTGTAAACAATAATTATAAACTTTGATATATACTATATATATATATATATACTTGATATATACTTTTTGTATTGACTTTAATAATATATTTAATAAACTTTTTATTTTGTTTAATTCGTAAATATTTTGTAATAATCATTTAAAAAGAATTTTTAACATAAATACAAAATCATTTTAAAACAGTATTCATGCAAACAATATTTTTATTAAAAACATAAAATCATTGTATCTTTTAAATACGGCTACAATATTTAAACTCATTATCGATGTTCAGATTTTATAAAATAAACATATACTAAAAAGGCAATTAACAATGTTTTGCTACGCGTTGTATACAGAAAGAAATATTCTTGTAAAACTATAAGATTAAGAAAGCTGAAAAAATTATTATTAAAGGTAATTATTGTCTACATTTACGTTATTTAATCAAAAATGAGGCAACCCCCCTTCCCCAAAATAATGTAATAAATATCCTTATCAAGATTAGTTCTTGAAAAATATTAAATATTTATTCAATTCCTATTTTGTACTCTTTGGTATAGCTTATATTTGAATTTTATATAAAAATTCGTAAGAATCTAACCCATAATAAAGAGTAATTGTCTGACAAAATCAAAAAAATTATACACAGAAAGTGTATTACAAACAATTTACAAAACTTAAAATGTAATTTAAGCGTATTTATTGTAAATAGTGTAGTAGTAAATGTATTTAGTTTTCTTTCTGACTCATAATGATATTAATATTATATTTAACTATTCTATTTAATTTTTTAAGCGTTTTCTGATTAAAAAAAAATAATGTTTATATTTAAGTTCATGATATTTTTCTTTTAATTTTTATTCTAGAAAATTTCTGTTCTCTTCAAAACAAATCAAAATTGTTTTAAAAATAAATAATCAAATCTTTGTACTTAAGACCAATTTCGATGATATTTTTCAGTATTTTATACTTTATAAATTTTGGCATCTTTTAAATTCGGTTATAAATTATTTTATTTAAACATATTTAAAATAACATCATGAAGTAAAGACACAACAAATTATAAAAAAAAGATTACAAAATAAAATACTTAATTTAATGAGAAAAAACTTTTAATAACAAAATATTTTTAAGATCGGTAGTCAAAAATTTCCGTGATATATAAGAAAATTTTCTTTATATTTCCTTCCTTTTTTTTGGACATAAAAAGCCCTTTGAATAAAATAATAGTCATATATTATTTTTCTTATAAGATTGGAAAACGAATTGTTTTCAATATAATGAGTCTTATTATGAATAATAATAATTCAAGATATTCAATCACCTGAAAGAATCTCAGTTACATTGCTGTTACATAATAATTAAGTAATTAAGTACTGTTTCTACATCCTTAAATAATTATTATGATTACAATAATATTTTGCATTTCGAAATGTACTAATTCTGAAGATTACTTTGTTGCAACAATAAAAATATTGTGTATTTAACATAAAAACAAGTCTAGACAGTAGTAATTTGGCAAATGTCTGTTTTTTTTTAAACGAATTTTTAAAAATATGTAATATATTTAAAAATATAATTAAATTTCAACAGACCGATCACAAAAAATGAACTAAAAGACAGTTTTGCAGACATTCTTAAGACACAAAGTATATTTACTTTTCCGCTGACAACTTTATTTACATTTCGGTCTGTTTGTCTAGTACTAACTATAAGAATTTTTTTACTATGAATATAACATTGTCTAAAAATTATCTAATTTAAACATTTGTAACTTTGTAGAAAAAGTATATCTTTTCAGTTTGAATAATTCTTCTAATGTTATCTCGATAGTTTTATATTGACAGGAGGAAGAGAGTGTTGAAGTAATTTTTATTAATTTAGTTCTTTAAATGAAAGAATGATATTTAACGATTTAAAAGTGATATATGCATGTTTAACATTGAAAATGACATTTTTTAAACAAACTTTACTGATTAAATAAAGCACGACTTTATTAATCATATTAATTAATCATACTTTATTAATCATATTAATTATTAATGAATATATACATCCAATTAGCTCTACTATGCAACGTCTATTGGGACATGCTGAGCATATATGACACCTTAAATTCTGTAATAAATATAATTGGTAATAACTAATTAATATACAAAAATATCTTATGGTTAAACAATGTTTAAATTTTAATTTTCAACAAAAAGATTTTAAACACAATTACATGGCTTGTTGATCAAGATAAACAATTTTATTTTGTCTTTAGAATACATAAATTTAGAGTTAGTTTCTCCGTGGTACACTTTAGATATTGAAATCTATAGTGTACCACGAAAACTATAGCAACGAAATGTGTTGAAATTGAAAACAACGACAATTTAAACGACATTTGAAACATTTGTGTCCTACATTTTAAAAACAACAGTTTAGTTATTTTTCTTTCCTGAGGTAAACACATTTTACCATGACGAATTTAGTAATAACATTGTAATGGAAAATACATTGCTGCCTACCAAATTTTATTAAAAAAAAAAAATATTTGAAAATGTTTACTTTATGTTGCATTAAGAAATTATGCTGTAAACAAAACAGAATTATCTGTGAAACTTTCATTTCCTGTTAATAAATATCTCAGCTTTTACGAAAAGCTTTTTTTTTTCCAAGTTCTGTTGTTGTTTAAAAAGCTTTAAATAGGCTTTTTAATTAAACAGTATATTACACATATTATACTTTCTAGTTTTAAATTATGATTTGTTTTCCATAAGTTTAATAAACATATATATTTCCTATTTACTTGTCCCATTAATTCTTAAGTTATATGTCTCGTTTATTACCCCTTAATACGAAAACGAATAAAGTCATTTCGAAAAATTTCATGTTCAAATATTTAATGTCTCCTTTTCATAAACACTCTTTGAATTTTATTTCTTGCATTTTTTATATTTACTAAAACAAATAGTAACCAAAACATAACAATTTACTTTCAGTTAGTAAACAGAAATAATGATCTAAAATTATAATGCTCTAATATTTATAAATTCAAGACTTAATCTGTTTTAATTCAAAGGTCTACTTTTTAACATCTTTGTAGTAGAAACTATTTTTTAAGTGAATATTTTATTTAGTAACTAATGGTCAAATCTAATTAGTATATTAGTTATTAGTCAAATTAGTTATTTTTCATTAATTAAAAAGAAGGTAATTGATAATTTTATATTTAATTTATTCCGTAATTTTTTTTCTTATGCCACTTGGTAGACAGCAACATCTAGACAAAGTCCACAAACCCGTGTGGTCTCATAGAAGAGAAGGAAAGGAAGGACAGCTTCTGTTGTGATGGAGCAACAGAAGTAAAAGTTTCACTTGGCTCCGGGACCATGAAGGAGAGCGGAGTCTTCCGGAGGATTTATAAGAGGAATTACTCAGAATTTGCGTATTATATGGGAGAAAACCAGGAAAACTCCACTCTATAATCCGACTCACGAGGCAAGATGCAGAGCATCACAAATATTGAATTCTTCTTCTGGTTGTTGTTGTTGTTTAAGCTGAAATCAATTTTTGTATTTGTTATTATAGCAGTTTCAGACAGTAACAAGGATGAAAATACAATTTTTTTTTCCAGCAAATAATGTTCAGCAAAATTAAGAGGCAACAGTTTTCGAAAATGGCTCAAGAAATATTACAGAACGTTTTGGGAAGTGTAAGCTCAATTTCAGAGATTTTTTAATTTCTTTAGATCCTCTATTTTTTTCTCTTTATTTTTTAAGCATCAAAGGGAAAAGGAGAGGATACATTCCTATTTTTCCCTAAAGTTTTTTCGGATTTATAAAGACGGCCGATCGAAAACGTCTGTCTTTTTATTTCTACATCATTTTTTTTTTTTTTTCCTTTACTTTTTTTGCAAATTTCCGTAGACATGCTTAAAAACTGAACCTATTTTTTATCTATTAGTTTTTTTTTTTTTTTTTTTTTTACGTATGTCAAAAGAGATGTTTTTCAAACATTTTTCCCCGTTACTTTTCAAATACCAATCCTATTTCGCGAAATCTTTCAACGAGAAAATTTTTCCAGTGGCATGCGATTTGTTCCCCCCCTTACAATCCTCCCACCTCTTACTTCCATTTCAAAATGGAGGGTGCACTGTTTGAAAAGCCCCACTGGAGGGGGGATTGGGTGCATGGATGATTGGTATAAGAAATATTGATCACATGATCTTATTTGAGCCCATCCTATAAGAATTTTCTGTGTTCAAATTGGAGTTAAAAGAATCAATCCAGAAATATTTGAAGTTCAAGAAATATAGAATAAATCAAACGAAGAAAAGCCAAGCAAGAAATATTTGGAGCACGAATAAAAAATAAATTAGACGAGCAGATAAAATCTGCTTCTTTCTTCGTCCTCTGAATTTATGAAGAGTAAAATCTTGTTATGTTGTCGTTTCTTTGTTCTGCATAATAAATACATAAACCATATTGTATTGAATCCCTATTTTGTGTCAAAGATTTTTAAAAAATAACATGCATTTCGTACATCATTACAGAATTTTTCAAGCTATGTTTATGATCCGTAAAAAGTGAATAAATTTCCTATTAAACTTCCTTTTTACAAAAGTAATTACAATAACATGTGCCCAGAAAGATTTTAAATGCCTACAGCAAATTTGAAAATGGACAATTAACCTATTTAATTTTCAAAGAAGGTCAGGAAAATATTCAACGCTGTACTAGATTAGGAACATTTAATTATCTAGTGCTGCATTTATTTTAAGAATTTCCTAATTAAAAATTAATAGTGTAGTTTCTTATTCGTATAAAGCTACAAAAAAAGACGGAAAAATGTTAAAAACATTTAATTTAATTACTATTTATTAATCCTTTATATTTACTCAATTGTTACCCTTATTGTTTATGTTTAGCAACGTAACAAATTATTAGCTATGATGCTATGTATGATAAGCTGTGTTATGTTTTCGACAGTGCTCCTTCCTACGAAAAGTTTGAAGGAATAATAAAATGCATTTACATTGTAACCCAATAGTTTCATGTCTTCATACATGTAGCATATTATAAAATTTTGATACATTTATGAGGAATTCTATGTATTGATGAATCTATTGTACGGCATAAATTGAGCTTTTGTTCAGAAAATGATGGAAATATCTCTATGGATGTCTATCCAGTACATATAGCGTAGATGTTGGATAGACTATGAACTTTATATATATGACTATAGACCAAACTTGGTCTTTTTGAAATCCCATTATTAATTATCACAAAGCATTGTATGGTCATTTTGTGCCCACTTTAATATTATTCAGGATCTACGATTAATGTGGATTATAGTTAAAATATCAGAATCTAACAAATATTATCTAATAAACAAATTTCCCATGTTATCAATAATATTTACAAGAGATTACGTAATACATATTTAGTTTTTGAGAATAAAATAAACGCAAATATACTTTAAAATATTTTCAAATTATCTAAAAATAGAAGTCAGTCTATAGACTAAATAAGAATAAATAATTCGTAAAATTTTATTAGATTATTCTTGTTGTTCTTATTTAAGTTGAAATAATTTTTTGCATTTTGTTATTATAGAAGTTTCAGACCGCAACATGGATGAAAATTCAATTTTTCCGGCAAATAATGTTCAGCAGAAATTAAGAGGCAACAATTTTCGAAAATGGCTCAAAACATAAAGAAAGACACAAACAGAACATTTTGGGAAGTGTAAGCTCAATTTCAAAGATTTTTCATTTCTTTAGACCCTTTTTTTTTCCCACCTTTATTTTATTTTTTAAGCATCAAAGGGAAAAGAAGCTGGTAGGAGAGGATACATTCCTTTTTTTTTTTTTTTTTTTTTCCCCTTCTTTTTCCCTAAAGTTTTCGGATTTATAAAGACAGCCGATCGAAAATGTCTGTCTTTTTATTTTACCATCACCATTTTTTTTTTTTTTTCTTACTCTTGCAACATCTTCGTAGACATGCTTAAAAAAACCTATTTTTTATCCATTAGTTTTTAGTTTTTTTTTTTTTTATGTATGTCAAAAAGAGATGTTTTTCAAACATTTTTTCCCCGTTATTTTTAAAAAACCAATCCTATTTCGCGAAATCTTTCAACGAGAAAATTTTTCCAGTGGCATGCGATTTGTTCTCCCCTTTTACAACTCCCCTCCCCCCCATCTCCTTACTTACATGTCAAAATGGAGGGTGCACTGTTCGAAAAGCCCCACAGGAGGGGGGGGATTGGGGGGTGAACGGATGATTGGTATAAGAAATATTGATCACATGATCTTATTTGAGCCCCATCCTATAAGAATTTGGTGCATTCAAATTGGAGTTAAAAGAATCAATCCAGAAATATTTGATATTCAAGAAATATGGAATAAATCAAATGAAGAAAAGCCAAGCAAGAAATATTTGGAGCAGGAATAAAAAATAAATTAGACGAGAAGATAAAAATGTTATGTTGTCGTTTCTTTATTCTGCATAACAAATACATAAATCGTATTTTATTGAATCCTATTAGTGTCAAAGATTTTTAAAAGAAATACAGCATTAAAGCATCTTTCAATCTATGTTTACGATCCGTTAAAAGTGAATAAATTTTTTATTACAATTTTTTTTTAAATTAATTAAAATAATATGATCCCAGAAAGATTTTAAATACCTACAGCAAATTTAAAAATGGACAAACAAATTTAATTTTCAAAGATCAGGAAAATATTCGATGCTGTGCTAGATGAGGAACATTTAATTATCTAGTGCTGCATTTATTCTAATAATTTCCTATTCAAAAATAACGGTGTAGTTTCTTCTTCAGATAAGTGACTAGTTGACAGTGACTATTTGTTAATCCTTCATATTTACTCAATTATTCTGCTTTTGGCAAAACACGTTTCAAGTTTGAATCCTGCCGGTGGCATGGATTAGTGGTTCAGAATCCACTTTAAACTGTAGGTACCGGTCTCTTCAGCCCTCGTGTGAGCAAGATGACCGTAGAACGCCAAACCAAACCAAATCAAACCAATTATTCTGCTTAATGTTTACATTTAGCAACGCAACAAATGATAAGCTATGTTAAAAATTTCGGAGATTAGGCAGTGCTCCACATTATGAAAAGTTTGAGATAGTGTAAAAAAATGTATTTACATTGTAATCCAATTGTTTTTTTTTTTTTTTTTTTATTTCCAATGGTAGATTATGAACAGTTACAGCAAAAAAAAGAACAACGAAAAAAAAACATACAACAACAACAAAAACAACAAAACATACTGAAACAGAGTTCATTAATCTAACAATAATGCCAAGTTGCAGATCTTTTAGCCACTAAAAAGTGTTAGCAGGTGCACCACGGGGAGGTAGATCTTCTGCGCACCCGTAATTCAATTGTTTAATGCTTTAATATATGTAGCACAATATACGCGTAGGCATTAGTACGATAACATATACGTTGACATATGCGTAGGCATTAGTACGATAACATATACGTTGACATACGCGTAGTCATTAGTACGATAACATATACGTCGACATACGCGTAGTCATCAGTACGATATCATATACGTCGACATACGCGCAGTCATTAGTACGATATCATATACGTCGACATACGCGTAGTCATTAGTACGATATCACATATACGATATCATACGCATACGTCGTAGTCATTAGTACGATATCATATACGTCGACATACGCGTAGTCATTAGTACGGTATCATATACGTCTACATACGCGTAGTCATTAGTACGATATCATATACGTCGACATACGCGTAAATCATTAGTAGATATGATATCATATACGCCGACTTACGCGTAGTCGTTAGTACGATATCATATACTATCACTAGCATTAATAATATCAATATCAGTTGATTTATTTTCAGAATTTTCAAGAAACATGAACGGTGTAAGAGGAAATAAATCATTTGAGTCCCTCAGAGAGATATGCAAGAGGACGAGTATTGATCACAGACTCACAGTCACATAAGATGGTTTGAAATTCTTCATAAGTTAAAATTGATCTTCCAAGGTTCTCCTTAAAAGTTTTTCAGTGCCCAAATCAATTTCCCTCTCCCCACCAACCTCCACACCAAGCAGTTATGGGTTGGTTAAATACCCTCTAGTTGGTCTACTAGATTCGATGCAAATGAGCCTTTTATTCCAGCCAATTTCACAAAGATCGTTGAATGCCCCTTTGAAATTGCTACTAAAATCATAGGATTATGATGATTATATATTTTATAATCCTCAGACGAGTCATTCTAGCGATGGAACATCGGAGAGAAAGAAGAATGTTCTTAGTGATGTAACAAATGCTAGATGAATGGCCTTATAAAATGCGACAGGTAAACAAAATTATCCATGTCTTAGCTACATGTTTTAGGTGCAAGAGACCTGAAAGATTTACTTTTCTGCAACTTCGAAGACACTAGTTTTTCACAAGATCGGTTTGTAAAAGGACTAGGTCCTACAAGCTGGCAATATAAAATAATTGATACAAGTTTTCCAGATATTACAAATAGTTAACCTACCCTGACTATGTAGAAATTCTCAAGCGAAGTACTCAATAGAATTTTCATTCTCGCATGACACCATTTCACGAAAATGCTGCCCAATAATCTCTGAGTTCTAATGCATCTATCAGTTAATAATATGGGATGAATGATAATATGAGAATCGATACGCTCTGTTACTCGAGTTTTAACTCTAATAATAAGTTCTTCATCTTTAAGTACATTACATATACGTAAATTACTAGGTATAGAGAAATTAACAGAATGTATCATTTTAATAATAACTTTATTCGCGTGTTCTATTTTTTTTTTTTTTTTTTTTTGTAACGAAAGTTTTCTAAATTTCCCTCATCTTAGATTCGCCGCGTATGTATTATTTACAAATGTAATATCTGAACTACAAGACAAAATGATGAACTCGCATTTAGAAAATGTCACGCCATAAAAAGTTATAGCTTCAGAAAATTAATAATACTCAGATAAATCTTTTTTTCCTGATCTGCTTTCTTTTCGAATAATATTTTGTTAGATGGTCAGTTCTTGGAAGTCTCCAATAGTCATGCTGGACCCTTTTTACCATTTTCATTTGATAAAAATGGATTAAAGTGGAAAAAACCAATATTTTTATAAATTTGAAATTTAAATATTTTTATTGTTATTATTTTTATTTTTAAAGAATTTATTTATTTTCTATCCATTTTTATTAAACTGTTAAAACCTTGAGAATTTGTTTTTGTAAAATAGACATTGCATCACTTTATAAAGAATAATATAAATTCAATTTCAATGCAAAATAAAACAAACATTTGAGAGAAATTTAGATTTATTATTGAAAACTTCACATCTTAAAAAAAATCTATTTGAAAAGATGTAAAAAACAATATTCAATCAGAATTTAAAAAAATTTTTTTTGTTAAATAAAATGATCGGCAGTGTGACAACGGGAAAAACTGTACGAAACGAAATAGGCTAGTTTATAAAGTATGTTTAGATATTTAACATTTGAAAAATTTTATTTCAAACACTTGGTTGATTTTGGTTTCTACAAATTTAATAAAACTCTAAAAATATTCATAAAACGTTGGAATCAGAAAACATCAAGAAAGAAAAACTCAATATGATAAAATTAATATAGAAGAATTTCAATTATTAAAAAAAAAGAGATTCGAAAGCAAATGATAAAAAGTTAATCAGAAACTACTTTCAAATGAAGAAGTAAAATAATAAACTTGAAAGGAATTTTTTCAATACTTTGCCAATTTTTGCTTTTTTTTAAATTTGATAATACCACAAAAGAAATATTTTTTTTGAAATGAAGAAAACACTTATTGAAGTGTTTTCTTCATTTCTATCCATTGAAGACTTAATATAAGAAATCTCTAAATGAAATAAACGCTTGAATCAAGATGCAACTAACACCACGACTGAAATATTTAAAACATCAGATTGTCAACAAAATAAAATTTATTTTTAAAATCGTATAATAAGCCTTTTGATAAAGAAGACAAAATGTCAATTGAAACTGCATAAAAATGAATTAGATTATCAAACAATACATTGAAATTTCACAATTGTAAACCTGATGTGTATTTTGGAAAAGGAATATATTTTAAGAAATATTCTTTAAAACAAGACTTTTTTAGAGAAACAATCATTTTTAGATATAAAATCAAGAAATTCTACAAACACTGATATGTCGGAAATGAAATATTCTGAAAATTATATTAAAAACTGAGAAATGAAAAAAATTAAACATTTGAAAATAAATGAAACTTATCACTAAAGACATAACTCAACTTTAATTATAAGACATTTAAAGATGGTTGATCTGCTTCTGTTTGCAGAGAGGCAACAAAGTCTGAATTTTTGAAGTTTTACTATTCTTTAGAGTATGATGAAGTGACTGAATCATTTTTACACTCGTCTTAAATCTATTCAATAATTTGCAGCCTCTCCCATTCTTAAACACAGCAAAATAATCATCTAAATATCCTTCATTAGTTGCACCTTTGTATATTTGTTTTTTTATCTCCTCAAAAAGTCACATTACAGTTACTCGGTAAAAGTTTAAAGGTAAGGATACTTTCATACTTCCTATCAGAATTATAGTGTCTTAAGAATGAGTCCTTCCTAAAGATTCCAAAGCTCTTAATTTCGCTTCTAAATTGTATAATGCAGGGAGAACCTGTTGCGAGCTTTGGCAGTTGGGTGTTCTTCATCACCATGCTGAGTAGATCTCGTAGGTAATTTGGGCACAAGCAAATCTCTTCTGCAAATCCTACCATGTAGTTGCTTAACTGCTTTAGGATAATTTGCCGCAGTCAACTATAGGCGACTCTAGCCGATTTCGATTTAGATACTACTGGCTGCATGCAGTAAACGTATAAATGCAGTAAACACTGAAATTTATCTTCAGTTCATCGTTTTAGATTTTTTCAAATTTATGTCCAAAATTTCTTTTTAGTTTCTCCATTACACTTTTTTTAAATTCAATATTTGGCAGTTTGATTGCCATAAAATTCTTAACAAGCAACGACTCATTTACTTATTTTTTTTATTTTAATTACTTTTTAATTATAGAGATAAGTTCATAATTATATATTTATCTGCTATCCGTAAATCCTCTTCATAAGTGTCTTCGGGATATTCAGAAGATTCTAAGAGCTTTTTTACCTCTTTTTTTCAGCCTTCGAATTTATCCTTGAACTAATTTGCTAATATCGAAATTTCATTAACACTAGGATTCTCTTTTCTATACGGTCTTTATTTTATTCAAAATACTAAGTAAAAGCAGTTTGTAATTGAATTTTGCTGTGAATTTCGTCTTGATATCCATGTTGCCTTTTAACCAACTACAATTTTAGGCTCCAGTTGGGGATGGGGGCAGAAAAACAGATTGACAAGAAAGTACGTTTGGTTTTTACAATGGTGAAAAACTGAAATTATTTTCTTCTTGCCAGCCCAATATGTTCTACTATGTAGAATCAGAAGAGTCCTTCGCGGATCAACTGATGTTTGGTATAGTTTTTAAAATAAGTCATTATATAACTGTTGATGGATGAGGCCTGTTTCAACATTCGTAACTGTGCCTCTTATACTTGCACAGTATTAATATGCTGCTAAATGACTTAGTCTGTAGTAAAATTACTGTTATAATTACTGTTGTCATATTGTTCATTGTCACTATATGCATGTTTGTTTGTTTGTTAATAATGAAGGGCATTGTGTTTTTGCATCACAGATAGAACTGTGACTATAATAGAAAAATCGCTCGAAAATCACATTAGTAAATTCCTAATTGTTATATAGGAAAAATTATTGTGATCTTTTTTTTACAACACCAATTTCCATTTAAAAAAAAAAAAAAAATAAAATAATAATGATAACATGGTTCTAATAAATCAACCTTATTAATATGACTTGCCTTAATTTTTTGTGACGGTTCCAATTTAGTTATTTCACATTTTTATAAATTTTATCGCTGCATTACATTAAAAGATTCTTAAACTTTGACAGAAAAAAAAATTAAAAAAATATTGTTGTATTTTGATATTTTGTCAGTAAAAAAATTACTGATGAGAATCACAATACCATTATTTTCGACCCATCAGTATTTTATGGCTATGTATAAATTAAAAGTCATGTTTCAAAACTTGAGGGTAAATTAAACATTTGAGTTCTTGGGGATTATATTCTCTTTTCACTACATATTATTAATATAAAAACATTCTAATAACGGAAAATATAAAGTGTGACAACGAAAATAAGGGGGTGAACCAAAGGGCCCTGTGGAAAAATTCCAAATTTGAATTGAGCTTTTAAAATCTGTAATAAATACGTTGATTTTCTGGGCCTGAATGGCCGAGTGGCAAGCGCCTGGCACTCGGTACCACAGGTTTCGGGGTTCGAGTCCCGGCGGTGCCATGGTTATTTGTAGTGGTTCGAATCCACTTTAAAAATAGGTCCCGGTCTAATAAGATCGTAGAGCGTTGCGGGGGCACTCCGCGTCCGTGGCTTATCTTCAAGTTACACGCGCCCCTGGGTAATGCAAAGTGAGTACGTCTGCGCAGCACTTGCCTTAAGGCATCCAACACCAAGGTGTCTGTATTTGCCAGCTGCATTAGAAAGAAAAAAAAAAAAAATGTTGATTTTCTACCCTTGGCCACCCTACACTTTATCTTATCAGCTACATCCAAAAAGGACAAAGTAATCTTGAGGTGTTTTTTCTCTATATGTTACATAGAAAACAGAAATAAACATCGTAATTTAACCAAAATTCTTCACAAAAATTGTATTTGCTTGAATGGTTATCTTTTCAACTTGGGCTAGCAGAGATAGAGGGGATAAAAAAGTCCCCCTCCCCCTCCATAAAGAACTTAGGTTAAGGAAATAAAGCAAGGCTGAAAGAAAAATTCTGTTTATTTATCTATTTTTATTTGAAGTCAAATATTTGCTCTAGTTTCTGCTTTGTCTGAGGGCTGCAGACATGTGACGTCCGCATACATTTGAAATTTTGCGCATGCGCAAGAATTTTATTTCTCTTGACACAAGTTATTACTTTTTTTTACACGCTTCAAGAATGTTGCCAGACTTAGAACCGAACTACAGTTTACTTTTCAATAGAATAAGAATTCAGGGGGAAAATTTTAGAATTTTTTTTCTAGGCTACTAACTAGAGAATTTTAATTCTAAATGCAAACAAATTCCATTTATGCGTGTAATGGCTGAATCGCTTAATTTGCTTTGAAGATAAATTTTTTCTTTTTTTTTTTAACCTTATTGTCAACATTTATTAATGTACAGTTTGAAAGACGAATTAAGTACCAAATTATTCTATTCTAGCATGTTTATAGAAAAAAATTATATTTAATGCGAGATTCAAATTGCAATAATAGAGTTTATATCAAATATTTTTAAAGATATGTTGAAACCTATAGAAAGAAATAAGGAAGGAAGAGATTCTGAATTAAATTTAATTTTCATCTGAGCATTGACTCTCATCATGCATTTATACTCTCATAGTGATAAATATCTAATGATTAATTCAATAGGCATTTAATATTTTGTCACAATCTTTTTATTGTATACTATGCAATAAACTAAAATTGTTCTTAAAGATATCGCATTCTTACTAGTCCATAGCTAAATCATCTAACTGAGAACTTTTATTGATTTGGTTTGGTTTGTTGCTCTACGGCCATTTTTTGCACACTTTGGGATAATTAGACCGGGACCTGCATTTTAACGTAGTCCGATTCCAAACCACTAACAAACATCCATACCACCTCCAGGCCTATGGTACCAAAGGCCAGAATTTATCTGGCCAGATAACTTTTATTGAAGATAATACAGAGAACTCAACGTATAAATGTCTTGTGGGGTGAATATTTAATCAATCATATTTTCATACACTACTTTTAATTGATGGAATTATATAAAAATATGTAACTTAATGTGTTTTATGCAAATAAAACTAACGATTCAAATTTTAATTATTCAATTTAAAAAAGAAAAACAAGAGAAAAGTTGCATCTCGTATAAATTAAAATGAAGGCAAATTTTAGTCTTTCCTTCAAGTAATTATCTTAATTAAAGTAAATTTTCTACTGTTATTTTTATTTATTTATTTTTTACTTTAAGTATATTCAAGTAATTATTTAAGCCTAAATGTGCACAAAAAGATTTGATTTCAAATTTTTGTGATCAGGTTCCTTAGTTGATAATCGACCATATTTTACATCAATAACATAAAATTAATTATAGGTAAAACATGTTGAGGAATCAAGAAATATATTCAAAATATAATCATTCATGCAATAATTTAAAATGTAAGGATACGTACTTCTTTATTAAATGAAAACGACAATCCTTCTACAATGTTTTAATTACTTTAAAACTATTCTTAAAAATATTTCAACAAAATGTGCATTGTTACAGATAAAATTAGATTCATATTAATAACATTGTCCTCCAATTTATTACGAAGAGATGCATTTCTACAGATTACCTCGAAATAGAATTACACAAATGCTATTGTAGCATCGAAACATTTCTAGTAAAGGCTATTAAATTATCCAGATTATTGCGAAATGCATACAATTCCCTTAGACCACACATTTAATGTGAGCTACAGTTAATCTATCGATGAATATCGAGTTGCATCGTAATCGCATTACGAAGATATCGTGCTCATGAATTTCAGCCATCTCCGAATGGCTGACGCGGGGGCCATATAAGTAAAAAATCGATAGGCTCTCCCCTCATGCTTTTGACAGCAACCGTCTACCCACTGGAATAATGAGGGGTGATTTCATGCACAGTTACTGAGCTACTCCCCTCTCTCATTGTACTGATAGTACTGGCGTATAATGCTGGGGTAGATAGTGCATCAAAGATTAACGTATTAAACCGAACAATCATTAATTCTAAAGTGAAAACTAAGTTTAATTTAAATTAAGATCGTAAATGCATTTCCAAACAATGTACTTTTTATATGGTTATAAAGTAGTAATATATAAGAACCACATACTATACATATATATAAGAACCATATAGTATATGGATATATTAGTATGATTTATAAGAACAGGGGTGGGCAACCCGCTGGCCACCCTGAATATTTTTGCGGCCCGTGTGGTTTATTACACTTTTATAAAATATATTTATTCTATAATGGCCAAGGTAGTGAAAACCAATGTATTAAAAAAATACATTTGTGCATCCATATATACAAAATTACATCAAATATGCAAAAGAAATCCTTACTGCAATATTAATAAAAATGTTTTTGGATACCTTTTGTTTAGACAGACGAATAGGGAACAACTTGTCTGATATTGTTATTGTTGTTACCTATGGCTTTATTAGAACTCAGTCCATATGAATTTGGCCACTTACCGTAGAAACACAACAGCCGAAACAAAAAACTGTTAATCTTACTGAAACAACGATGACTGGTTTACTTCTGTCGTTTTTCTTGATACCAGACGACTTGAAGAATATTTTCAGTGTTTGTGGGATTTACCATTTTCTTAAAACTTTATTGTTATAATTGGATGCCATACCATTATAGAGTGGAGGTTGAAATATCATCAGGTAAATTTGATGCCATTTTGCTACAGTTTGTTTATTTCAAAACTGTAAAAATTTCTTTCAAATTATTGTTGTTATCTATGGCTTTATTGGAATTCAATCCATACTAATTTGGCCACTTACCGTAGAAATAAAAAGAACATATAAACAAAAAGAAAGGACCAGACATTCGTAACAAAGACGACCAAGAATTTTTAAAAACAAATTCAATGTCAAAGGATAAAAAATTTAAAAGCTAAAAGCACCATAATAAAAGTTTATGTGATCAGGACATTTTGTCTCTGGCCCTCCATTAAAAAGTACACAAATCACCATTCTGTTGTAAGTTAAGTGTCCAGTCCCGGGCAAACAAGTAGATGGGCCTAATACACTTTCTCTATCTTGCATAAAACACATATATCAGAGTTCACAATTGCTATTTTGGCCAAATGTTCGTCCAGGCAATCGTGTCCAGTTCTTAATCTAAAATCAGCAACAGTCTCTTTGCGAGTTATTTCGCTCAATTTTTTCCAGTCATCCCCGATTGTTTCCCAGACTTTTTCTTTGGTATTAGGCAATAATTCACTAATATACGATGACTTAATTTTTATCCCGTACAATTCTAGATAAATTTAACAGACTTTTAATTAATGCTGAAAGATAGTACTACTGAATTTAAAATTGAAACCGTTTATGTGCAAATTTCACTTAGGTGTATGATAGAGACCTTCTATACTGTATGCACAATATAGAAGGTAGCAAAAAGGATACTGTATTCGTAAAAGGGAAAAGGGTTTCTTGATTTTATGATCAAAAGGAATATGCAACAAACACAAAAATAATTCAAATTGAAGATATTAGATACCCGTCTAAATTAAAATATCATCAGTGTGGAAAACACATGGAAGTTTTTTCAAAACCATGTAGCTTCAATACTTTTTGTAAATATTTCCATTCCGAAACGAAACTAAATATTTACAAATAAATGGAAATTTTACCGTGCAAAAAAATAATAATAATATATATATATATATATATATATATATATATATATATATATATATATATATATCTTAAAAATATAAAGTAAAAAAAAAAAACCTCCGAAAACGATATTATGAAATACATTCTGAACTAAAAATTTGCTAAAATAAAATTTAAAAAATTGAATGCTAAACACTTTAGTCATATTTTACTACACAAGCTAGACATACTAAATATTTGCAAATTCATATAAAAGTAGATATATAGTAAATAATTTACTTAATGAAATCGTACAACAGATTCATATTGCTGAAAAAAAAGCTTATACAGTATGACACAAAAAAATAGAAAATTACTTTTTCTATTTTCTTTGCAAAAAAAAATCTTTACAAAAAGAAATCTTTGTAAAAAAATGTTTATAAAAAAATCTTTGTAAAAAAACGTTTATAAAAAATCTTTGTAAAAATGTTTATAAAAATCTCCAAAAACGATATTATCAAATACATACCGAATTAAAAATTTGCTAAAATAAAATTTTAAAGCATTTGAATTTACATGTTGGACATTTTACTAAATCTACATATACTAAATATTTACATAAATGCAGATGCATAGTTAATAATTTACATATTGAAATCGTACTATCACAATCATACTGCTGAAAAAAGCTTATAAAGTATGACACACAAAATCTTCAAAAATTGAAAATTCCTTTTCTAAACGTTAGCAAATTCTAGAATTATCCTGTTGTTAAACTACAAAGTTTGGCAAGATTTTGAATATTTTGAAAAAAATAATAAACTTCTTTTACAAATAATATAAAATGCTACAAACAACTTTATACGATATCTGTAGGTTTTTATGTTTTCGCTACTTTTCGTAAGTATTTCAAGATTCTATTCAGAAAACGAAACTATTTACATATGAAATGAAAATTTTATGCAGTGTAAAAAAAATCTTTGCAAAAAAAACCTTTTTTCTTAATAAAGATCATTTTTTTTACAATCTTTGTAAAAGTACAAAAATCTCCGAAAACGATATTATCATAAATACATTCTGAATTAAAAATTTACTAAAAATAAAATTTTAAAAATAATTGAATTTACATGCTGAACATTGTCACATTTTACTACACAAGCTAGACATACTAAATATTTACATATACATATCAAAACGGTTGTATAGTAATAACTTACTTAATGAAATCGTACTATCAGATTCATATTGCTGAAAAATCTTTATGAAGTACGACACAAAAATCTTCAAGAAATAGAAAATTTCTTTTGCTAAACGTTAACAATTTCAATAATCAACAAGTTTCCAGATTAGGTACTTTTAAAAATAATACATTTTTTTACAAATAATATAAAATTCCGCAAAAACAAATAAATAATTATAAAAACCTAAAGTAATTACATTTTTCATTCCGTACTTACAGATAATGATGTTGAAGAATATGATGCTCACTTTTTTTCACACTGATATATAAGTATTCATCTTCAGTGGTGGCGAACATCAAAGTATGAAAACATGGAAATGTCCAGAAGTTAAAGTCTGTGAGAATTACAAAAGTATGGCCCAAAATTATACTTGCAGAATACTGATGCTTACAGGATTACAGATACAGAACAGTACTTACTTTACAGATTTGCAAGATAATTTCATAAATACTAACGCTCTTTTTGTGTTTTACAATGGAATAAAGATATTAAAAGCAGAATTCATTCTCTAACATTTTGTAGATTCATCGATTGCCATACAAACTGTTGAGTTTTAGTGAATTTATAGATTCATGTCATACATGAATTTTAGTTTATGATTCTTTCTTCCTAATTTTTTTTTTTTTTTTTGTCTATAAAGTTTACCTGGTATTTTTATTTATTATTATTTCATTTTTTTAAATGTAGTTTTTCTTGATATTTCAAGTGCTAGAATATTCTTTATATTAATTTGTTTCATTATTATGTTTAACATTTTATTCATCTAAAAAGTATTTTCCGAATGGCAACACTAATTTTTAAACAGAATCGTTTGCAGTTTTTTATTCCTACTTAAAATTACGTAGTTTGTGTGTTTGTTAATTTTTTTGTACTGTTAAGTGACAGAAGTTCTGCACAAAGCCAAATATTGGTGCTTTTTTTAATACTTTTGAAACTGTCAAACTCTACTGATTATCTGAGGACCTTGTTTATTATCTTTTCTTCTTGTTTTTTTTTAAAGAGCAATTGGAAAAATTGAAATAAAGCGATTAGCGCGAGCATTAATCTCAAAGTCAATTCAAGCAGTTTTTCAACTCTTCCAGTGGATATAAGAGGTAATTAACTTTTTTTCTTTTTTTCTTTTTTTTTTAATTTTATTTTATAAAAATTATTCTAGTTTTTTGTTTTAATTAATAAATTATTATAGTTACATTTTGCAAAAAAAAAAAAAAAAAAAATTTTAATGTTTTCTACGATGGTGGATACAAATAGTTCCAATTTTTAAAAGAAAAATGTTCAAAGATACTTATTAAGAATCGGAGAAAAAGAATAGATTTTATTTCGTGAAGAAAATGACGATATGATGATGGTAACCGGTTCGAGACATGCTGCATTACTCTGTAAAAGTAGTTTCCGGAAATCTGTAAATCCTGAAACTGTCAGAAATGTTTTGCGAAAACATTAGCATCATAGCAGAGTACCTCAGATAAAGCCCAACATCAACCAAAACAAAATGAAAAGCTAGAATGGCATTTACTAAAATGTACGTAAAGCAGCCACCAATATTTTAGTGGTTGAAGGCAAAATATAACATTTTCGAATCAGATGGCAGGCAAAAACTTTGGTGCACGTCTAATACAGCATTGCATATCAAAAAACTTGTAGCCTACTGTAAAATATGGAAATGGCATTCAATTAATCTGGTGTTTCATGGCAAGCTCTGGTGTGGGGAACTTTGACTTTATAAATGGTACAATGTATAAATATGTTTGACATTCTCAAGATATAGTGAAAAAAGTAGGAATTGACTTTAAATTTTTTTTTTTTCATATTACTTTTTTTTTCAAATGCAGCTTGCAATACAGAGACAGTTGTCTTTTATGCCATATGCATCTTTGCCATGACGCATATGCAAGGGGCCATAAGCAAGGTCTACATTACAAATTTTAAGTAAGTAATATTTTACTTACTACTTTACTACTACTAAGCTAAAGCAACTATTTTTATTGAACGAGGGGCTGTTGGCCCCTCGTTCAATAAAGCAGTTCACAATTTAGGAATGATAATTCAGTAACAACTGAAGAACATTTCCATTTTTACGGGTTTTTTTTTTTCTTTAATTTTTATGAATTTAATTTTAAATTTTTTTGACAAGCGTTTTTAAAATTTTTTCATAAAAAAAATGCTTTAATTTTTTCGTAAGAAATGTTTTAGTTATTCGTGTATTCCAATTTGTTTCGTTTTGCAAAAAAGATTACGCATACAATACTTATGATAATTATACCACAGCAATTAGATGCAATAATGCTTATCTTGTTACATTCCTTCTTAAAAAAACGTAATCGCTCATAATTGAGTGTTATTTGGAAACAATTTTTCATATTTCTGGTTACATATTCTTTTTTAGAGGCCTATTAACACTCTTCGCCATACTTTCCAAAGACATTTAAAACTCGAATGAACATTAGAAAATACTTTTAAATATCAAAACCTTTTAACTTATTGGGCCATTAATCATCACACGGCTGGTTTGTTACATATAATTTTACACTAAAGTTTTTTTATTTCACAGTAATTAAATTCTAATTAATAATAATCGATTATCTTAACGATCATAGTGTCATCAGTGAATTCAAGAATAAAATACTTTGGAAAATGTTTAGTTCATCAGTAGTAATTACTAACACGCATCAACTTTGCACTCGTTTAGCGTAGACGAAAATTAAAAATAAAAGCTCTATAAACAACTAAACCTGAGTAATACTGAGAATAAACCGATGGCGATTAAGTGTTTAATGCAATTGTTGGTAATGATCTCATCTTTTTGAAAACACTATTGTGTGAACTTTGCCTTTTTTAAAATTTTGTTGGTCATTTATTTATGCAATTTCTGGAATACAAGGAAAAGGTAAAATTGTTCGTATTATTTTCTGTTATCGAATGATTTCTTTTTAAAAAATATTATTGAATTGTGCTTATAACAATAGTAGTTTGACCAATAGTTGTTTGAATGAATTTACTTTTTAATAATAGTTGTTTGAATGAATTTACTTTTTAATAATAGTTGTTTGAATGAATTTACTTTTTAATAATAGTTGTTTGAATGAATTTACTTTTAATAATAGTTGTTTGAATGAATTTACTTTTTAATAATAGTTGTTTGAATGAATTTACTTTTTAATAATAGTTGTTTGAATGAATTTACTTTTTAATAATAGTTGTTTGAATGAATTTACTTTTTAATAATAGTAGTTTTAGGAATATATATCTTATTAACAATTGAAAAACATTTCAATTTTTGCTGTTGAATTAAGTTTTAATTAATTTGAGTGTTATGAGTTATACATTTAATTAATTTAATTTAATTTTGATTTTTTTAGTGGGATGTTTGCAGTTACCTTAATATTTTGAGAGTGGGGGTAATTGTAAAAATAATTTAAGTTTGTATTTTATATTCTGGTTTGATCGCGGTTTCAGAATGCCATGTACAAATATTACAAATTAGCATTTACCATTTACATTCTAAATGACTTGGAAGCATCTGACTGGATGTAATAAATAGGAAGGGTACCACATTTCCATTGGGCAGGGTACATTATATTTAATACGGCGTCAACTTTTGACGAATCAGATTAGAGATCGCAAATGATTGGTAGTAGTGAATCAATCTATATATTATCAATCATTCTCGATAGTTAATCTGATCTGTCGAAGTTGACTGCATTAGCGTCGTTTGTCAATGGAAATACACCCTTGTTTAACTACTACTAACACAACACCACATCACTGTGCCTAGAGATGAGTTGCCCCTTTACAATTTGGCGGCCTGATGGCCAACTGGCTAACGTTCTGGCCATTGGTACCGAAGGCTTGAAGGTTCGAATCCTGGCCTGTGGCATGGATGTTTGTTGCTGGTTAGGAATCCATGTTAAACTGTAGGTCCGGTCTACCTAAAGTGCACAAAGATGACCATAGAGCGACAAACCTAACCTAACCTTTACAGTTTGGGAATGAGAAGGTCTGATTGGGCTCTGTGACGCTCTAATGTCATAGACGAGACCTACAGCTTAAAGTGGATTCTGAAACACTTCAAACATCCATGGCACCACTGGGATTCGAACCCGAAACCTGTGGCACCGAGAGCCAGAGCGCTAGTCAATCAGCCAATACAGAGAAGAGATTTATTGGGTTCTAATATTCGTAATAAGTCATAAAAATTAAAAGAAGAAAATGTAGTATAAGTAGAATGAAGACTGGCCGGCCTAAATAACCCAAGAAAGTAGATGTTTTGAAAAGGTGGCTTGATGGAAGATCACAAATGAATTTCCTTTGTGACAAGCAAGAACTAAAACTGTACCAGGAATTTATGAAATGACTTCCATCAATTTCTTAAAAAAACCCGCTTTCAAAAATCACAAACTTGCATAAGGACCCATTCGTTGTTTGACAGTAAATAAAAAGTACTTTAAATAATCAGTCAATAAAGTTTTTTGTACAATGCAGAAGAAACTGGCTTGGTTAATGATCCATCTAAGATGAGAGTCAGTGGACAAAAATGAGACGCTATTTACAATGTTCCCGTCATTAGTGATTGGTCTGAAATAGTGGGGTATTGTAAGCAGACTAATTGATAGTGAGACAAATATGGTAACTAGGAGAGTTAAGTAACAATTTGGTGATTTGGTGAAAAAAAAAAAAATTATATATATATATATAATTTTTTTTTTTTTTTAATTTGTAAAAAACTGAAACTTA